>JASCZW010004291.1:0-64794 GCA_034211315.2 Aedes japonicus | reverse complement strand
TGTTCACTTTAAATTTTTCTAACGTATGATCACCTATTAGTTGCTTTAATTAATGAACTTCCTAATGTGATAAGTAAGGTAAATAAATTTTGCTTCATATTGTTACTTTTAAATGCTTGAAAGTAGTTCCACCTAAAATTCGAACACTTTGCAAGGTTGTCCACGTTAAAATTGCAGCACACAACGCAATTTGCTAAGAATCCGTCTTATAATCAACTCTTGCTCTTACTTTTCTCTGAAGACCCTCCATTAGATTATGTACAACATTAAAACTGACAAGTTTTTGTACGTTAGCCGGTTCTCATTTCATTTCTTGATCTGTTTTAATTGTCTTATGCTGTTTGCGTAATTTCTGTTTCACATTAGTACAACATTTTCAGATAACCGTTCAGCCCGATTTTAAGCTTTGCACAAACATCAAGGTTCGCTTTTTGGAATATCCCAGACAGAAGCGTTTGGATTGGGCTTGAACGTTTCTAAAACCGTCCTGCTGTCTTTGGCGCTTCTGCGAGGATGTTTTTATTCACTTACTTCTTTTCCTATCTATGGTCAGATATTTTCTGTGACGTTTGATCACAAAGACACGGTAAACAATAGAGTTCACGAAAGCCACCTGTATTTGTTATAACACGATGCGAAACATTAGAATTATCGCAATGCGTGAGCAAAATTTCGTCGCGGATCCATTGCTCTTTCGACACTTTTCCACGAATTTCACAGAATGTTAAAAATATATACCGAACTAAAATTATCCAAAGTTTCAAACATTTTACTCATAAGGCAAACAAGTTATAGTTATTTTTGTGAACAACCTTTATGAATATATATGTAACTCTGAGAAATATGTTTATTATAATTGATTGGGAAACTAGGAGAATTTAAAATTAAACACTTCATTTGATCACTTTTTGAAAATATAAAAATTAAACCTTGAAACACTTTTTTAAATTTTCGCTAGTAATTGCGAGCAAATTCCATTTAATTCCACTATGAGCTTATTAAAAAAGTGTTTCAAGGTTTAATTTTTATTTTTTTAAAAAGTGATCAAATGAAGTGTTAAATTTTAAATTCTCCTAGTTTCCCAATCACAATCGTTCTACTAATACGCTCAAAAAAGTTTTTTTTTTAAAATAGTGTTTAAAAAAAGTGAAAATGATGTTTATTATTGTTTAAGTTATTTTCTGTCACTGGGGATCACTACATTTATTATAAAATCATTCATTTCATTTCACTAAATTTATTATAAAAAAAATCACTTAAAATTTACTTGCATGGCTGCAAAAATCAAGGAAAATAGAAAACAAATGTTTTAAAATATAAAAAAACAAAAAGAATCAAATAAAAGAGTTATTTCGTGCCTATTTTGATACGGACATGACTGATTTTGAAGACAGAAACTTCAATCACTGATTTTTCTATATGTGTTATCTCTAAAAAATCCGCGAAAAAGCAACAGCTTCGCGAAAAAAAAACAACTTCGCCTATTTGAAATGTTGGCACTGAATATCCGAAGATGTTTGAATGTGTCTCTAGTTGCATTAGAAAATATTACGATAATTGTCAATTAAATATTTTGGTTCTATTTCTATAAAATCAATGTTACGGCTTCAGATTTCATAAAAAATAGTGTTTTATTCTCAATTTTTACTGAACATAATATAAATATTTTTTACAGCAATGGCAAAGGTCTCTCAAAATACTATTGTTTTTCTTTCGATCGAAGCAATCTTAGAACAGCCTAAAATAATAAACAAGTTTGTAGAAGCAGATAATTTCTCATCTCCTTGCAAAGCGCTAAGAATGGACAGTAATTTTATTGCAAGAACGAATAGACATGAAGAGAAAGTGTATTGATAGTTCCGCATAGGGCAACGGCAGGCTTTGAAATTGAAAGATACAAGTTTGAAAACGAGCGGAGGGCATTTGAATGGTAGTATCCGATCAGGCACATCCTGCCTATCCTGCATGGGGTAGTATGGCAAAGGGTTATGTGCCTGATCGGATACTACCGACTCGTTTCCAAACTTGTATCTTTCAATTTCAAAGCCTGCCGTTGCCCTATGCGGAACTATCAATACACTTTCTCTTCATGTCTATTCGTTCTAGCAATAAAATTACTGTCCACTCCTAGCGCTTCGCATGGAGATGAGAAATTATCTGCTTCTGCAAACTTCATCAAAGAGAGGATTGCCTAGAAAACATCATATTTCATACCCAAGTAGCACAGAAAACATGAATATAAAAGTTTTATTTTGCATGTGTCATGCTGTCGATCTATGGATCTATTTGTGATGGGCAAACTCCAGTTTTCTTTACCGCATCCATCGCACCATTATGCCAATGGAGTGTGTGTGTGTACGTTAACTTCACCTCTTCTATGGATTCACCATAGACCGCTAGAGTGATGCCGTGCGTGAAACCGACAATCTTTACCATGTTAGGCGTTGGAGCGAATTGGCAATAGCATCCTAACTGGCACTTTTGAACGCGTTTCTGACATCAAGGGTAGCAGGCACCCCGCTTCTTGCACTTGATTGTCATCTCTGTCGTCTTGGTGTCACCAGGACACCGTCAGGACAATAAAGCATCCACCGTTGACTTTTGCATACAGAAGCCAAACTGGTTGTTTGAATGGCCACCTTTACCCTCAGTGTACTTCGATAGCCTATTGAGCCTCTCATGTACCCTGTCATGGGTAGCAAAACGTGAATCTGGCGTTTCCAGGTGTCTGGAAAGTTGCCTTTTTTCAGACATTTCTACATTACCACGCTGAACATTTAGGAAGCCAGCACCATCTTGATAGCCAGGTTCGGGATACCATCTGGTCCTGGTGCTTTTTTCACCATGAGTGATGGCCTCTCAGTGCCGTTCTCATTGCCAACAAGATTGTGGATGTTCGTCGTGTCCGCTATGACACCGTTATTGTCTTTTCTTTTTTCTTTGTTTTAGACGGGATGGAAATCCTGCAACCAGACACCTGAAGAACTCAGGGTGTGGGTATGAGGGTGCCAACTCCTCGACACACTAAAAACCCACCCGTGCCTTAAGCCCTGGACCCTCCCCGAAACCACCTTTCGGAATTACTTTGGGGAGGGGGCTATTGTGCTTATTAAGCACCCACTATTTCTAACTACTTAGGGCTTTAGTAGTTAGCTGGTCCCTGCGACCTGCCTTTGGTCGTTTCGCCATTTTTGTTGGAGATCGAGGACGATCTGGGAGGCTGCTACGCATACCGCGTCCCAGACGTCCCGGTCCTGGCACATCCTCGGGACCAAATTGTCTGAAGTCGTGACGTGACCGCTTACGGCAATCATGCCGGATCTCGCACCGTCGAAGCGAGGGCATGCGAAGAACACATATTCCGCAGTTTCCTCGACTCCCACGCACTCGCTGCATGCGGAGGACTGTGCATGCCCATATTTGTGCAGGTATTGCCTAAAACAGCCGTGGCCAGACAATATCTGCGTTAAGTGGAAGTTCACTTCACCGTGTCGGCTACCGACCCACCCGGTTAATTCTGGGATTAGTCGGTGGGTCCACCGACCCTTGTTGGAGTTGTTTCATTCCCTTTGCCATTTAACCATGGATGCGGCTCTGGTGGTCTTCCGAATACCTCTTGTTCCACGTTGTTCGAAGCACTCTACGTCCTCTTTTATGACCATGGCTTCACTTGTCCCTCATAGCACTAGCGTCTGCTTCGGTGCTAGTTATGGCTGTTGTCGATGGGGCCATGCCGCTCGGGCCCCCTTCGGCGCTTGAGACAACTCGCGAGCTGGGTGTCGTGCCTTTCACTCTGGGCTTAGCGCCGGGGCCTCTCTCTTTGCGGGCAGCCGGAGCTGGTCGCGAGGATGGACCCTCAAACCCCGCCGCCACGTTCGCATGGGTTTGTTTCCCTTCTGGGGCTTCCGACACGATCACCTGCAGCCAGGTGCCGTTTCACCCGGGGACTGCCTAGACCGCTTGGAGATCTCTTCCCCCATGGGTTGGATGGACTCTCGTACCGAGACGGATGCTTCCGCCTGGGTCTGCTTCGAGGCTATATCCCTCGCCCTTTCGGTGGCTGCTAGCCGTGCCAACTCTTTGGCACTTTGCTCGGCTAGGAGCTTGGCCTCCAGCTCTTCCCTCTCCTTGCATGCAGCCTGCCTGCCTGCGTAGCCTAAGAAGGCTCAGTTTGAGGTCCTTTGCAATGTTGTTGCGCGACGACGTGATATCGATAATCGCGTCCAATTACTCTGACACCTCCATCACTTTAGGAAGGATTTCCCGCATCCTATCCATGACCTGGATGAGTCCTGGCCCATCCATGGCCACGCCTAGCTTGGTGACAACTGCCTCCTATGCCGTATCACTACCACAAGTGTCGTTCACGCCCGATCCCACCATTTTACGCGGTGGGGACCTCACTAGGCCGCCTTCAGCGAACGGATTCGCTTTCTCTTGGGTTTTCTTCGTTTCCTCCATGTTGTTGGGTCCCCCTCCAGCCACTATCCAAGCCCACGTGGAGTAGTCGCTATTGTGATCCCATGGTTGTCTATGCAAGCAGGGAGGCCATGCGAGGGTTGACACGACCCTTCATGGGGAACCGTGTTCAGAGCTGGATTAGTGTAAGACAGGTATAGGGTCTTCTGAGCCTACTCCCGCCCGACTGGCGAGGTCTTAGACAACGACCCGAAACATGCTGCCAAGCAGACCAAGTCTTTCTTGCGGTCTTGTCGGATTAAACCGCTTGAATGGCCAGCCCTGACCTCAACCCCATCGAGAATTTGTTGGCGATTTTAGATGCCAGGGTTGACAAAACTGGTGTTACCAATAAATTCAACTATTTTGAAGTCCTGAAGCGCGTCTGGCAAGAGCTTGATCCACATTGTCGTGACGCTTTACAGCCATTTTCTTTTCCATCTACTATAATTTCTATACTCGAAAAATGTGACTACTCGCGATAACTAAAGCCAACTGAATGACGAACTGCAATGTTCTTCCTCCTCTCGGTTTCTTCCTTCCAAGATTTCCCCCTTTTTTTTGTAAAATGTGATCTTCTCTTTCCCTCTGCTTCTCTCTCTCTCTCTCACTCACACACACGCGTATGGTAACCCGAGAACACACTCGAGTAAATCCGAGAGCTCACTTCAGCAAGGTCGGAAGCCAACAACTCTCACGATCATTCCCCTTAACAACACAATTGGTACCATATTGTATCGCTAGCTTGCAGACAATGCGTTCTTCTGATCGCGTTTGGAAATATTATACACAGATAGATATTAAATAATCAATTTCAAAATGAACAACTTTTTTTTTCATTTTATTGACCCAGCTTGAATCTACTACACCTAAGTAACCTGCTAGAGAGCATGCCGAAGCGCTTGCAGCTAGCCCTGAAGGCCAAAGAAGAAAACAAAAATTATTAAAATGCTTTTATTTTATATAAATTTATCTTCCCGGGAGCCAAAATGAAGTGGGTACTTATATCTGCCACTGTTTGTTTTTCAACACGAATTTATTTTTTTCCTTTAAGTCGGTTTTTTTATTATTATTATTCCATAAGAGAAACTTGAAAAGAATATGAATAATAAGATATCAAAAACGACTACAGTGCACAGTGGTCCAGAATGTGAATTTAGCTGGAAACATTTTCAGCCTAAGTTTGAAGTTTTGGACAAAAAATTTCTTCTACAAAGTTGTTTCTAATATAAAGGCGCTTCGTTTGGTTTTAATGAAAACTAATGTTGTCATTATTTTCTGAGAAATCGAAAATCTAACTTTGTTATCTGCAGAAATAAAGTCATACATGTTTCGGAAAAGATGTTGATTAAATAATATTAAGCAACTTTGATTCAATAAATTTTTCTGTACCTTTTGAAATGGCCGAATAAGAGCATTTTTTCGCATTCTGGACAACTGTGTAGTGTATTTACTTTAATTTGAACCAAATAAATAAGAGTAATTCAAAATAAATGACGTGGTGGGCACTTTATATTGCCTATCAGTGTACGCAATACAACCAAGTTCTGAGGAACGTATAACTGTTTCTGTTGGTTTGAAAAATATTTTCTATTTTGGTGGTATTTAAAACTGCTTGACTATATGGTTCAAAAATCGATCACTCTTGATGTCTTCACTACCTTCAATATTTCATTAACTTGACATCAATCTTATTTCACATTTTGAAATATGGAAGTCAACATGTGTGTCCCATATTTATATGGAAGTCAAATAGCACATTCTTCAAACTGGAGGGCTTAGGGATATAGAATTGACTCATTTGCATTGACGATTGTGAGATCTCCTCTTAGCCATCCTTCTGATGACATTGAATCGCCCTACATTTTCTGTTTCCTGTAACTTATATATTCGTTATTCTTGCAATTGAGTGTTGTCTGGACACAACAAACAGGTTGACCAATGCCAGGAAGTGCAATGTGGAAACAAGCTCTAAGAAAAGTAAGCTGCCCAACTGCAACATTGTTCACCTAGTTATGCAAATCAAATAGATTGTTTTTGTTTAGTTGGAGTACATACATAAGATAGCAGGAAAAATCATTTCAGCGACTCGTACCGTACCTTCGCATTTTTGTCCATGTATCGAGTAAACCTCTACTTCAGCAGTGCACAGACAAGGTTGGTATGTATGACTTAGACGACAGTAACAACAACAACAACAACAACGGTTGGTTTATATTTCTAAAACGGTGGCAGTGGAACTCTTGGTGCATTCCATTCTCTCACCCAACCGACGGCAGTGCACATATCAGAGCGGTCACGGTTAATGGTGGAATATTTTTAAACCATAAATCGTTAATTGAGGGGTGAGCACATGGTCGCATGTATGAATATTGATATGAAGAATATTGGTAGACACAAAAAATCAACAAGTATGTGTTTGTTTCACATGGAAGCACTACTTCGAATAAGTTGTTTAATCGTTCGAACTAAACAAAAAAAACTATTACTACCCACTTCAAGTGGTCAAACTTAAACTGAGCATTACTGTTAAACAATTATTGGAAATTAAACCCTAATATGGTGAGCTATCGAACCGTAACGTTCAATGCAGCGATTCACGGATGGTTGTGAAAATAATACGGCATGGAACTTGAAACTTGTTCAACTGGAAAAGAGATGCAATTCGCAGACTTGCGGCTATTTTAAACTGGTAACTTTTCGCTATATGCTAGCATGTTATTGAGTCCCGGTATAATTGATTGATGAGTGTTACATTATCCAAAATTGTTGTAAACATTTAAAATAGCTTGCCTTTTGTTCGTCAAAAGGTACAAATGTTTAAACTTTCCGTTGAAAATTGATAAATAATTTAACTGCACCTCATATATGATATACATCTTTTGCATTGTAGTTGTCATTTCTTGTATGGCTAAAATCAATCATTCTCTAGTTGTGATTGAAATTCTTGGTTGGAAACAGAAAGGAGAAATACGTCTAGTACAATTTGTCTCGCCCATATGTACACAGCAAGATACAACGTTCAATGTCACCAATTTCATTATTAATATCAGCCTCTCAGAAAGGAACGAAACCTGTTAGCGAACATACAGAAACTCGGAACTAAATGTACGGACTCTATTGGACTGCCGACTACCTTGTTTGCGTGAGAAGTATGTGAGCCTGAAATGGATCAAATGGATTCACACTGCAAAAGGTAATACTGCTGCAGACTACTCTCGATCATGAGCCAGTGCAGGTCGATGAAACATGCCGTTGATTCAACACGGAACACTCAGCTGAGCAGGTTAGAACTTGCGAGAGGGACGGAGACAATCGGACAAGCTTTTATTACTCCACCTTTATCGCATGATCAGTAACCGCGAAGTAATTCTTTTTCAGAGAGGTAGTGTATGCTGTACTAGCCAGCATGTATGGACCGAAGCGGGAAAAGAACTCGTTTTTGGACTGAACTATTCGAAACAACGCGATCGCTTAGTATGTAAGAATATACATACTCACAGGGCAAGTTTGGCACCGATTTTGCAAACACTAGGCCTTTGGTTGGCATCAGGGAATGTTTTTTTTGTATCTGGTTTGGTTTTTTTATGCTTGAATCCTTGACATTTACTGAACAGGTATGGACAACGTACTTTCAGGAAGCGTTGAAAAGAAAAACGAATGATTGACAGCAAGGAATTTTTAGTGATGAAACATTGATTGCGGCTTGCAGAGACTCTCTAATCCTAGTATCAGCTAGATTTTTAGGGAGATGAGTCACAGATGGCCTGTTGTTTGATCCATTGTTCCTATATTCCGCATCCTGGTATGCCGAGTTACTCAATTTTTATTGAGAAACGATAATTCAGTTTTATTACATTACTTAGTTTGATGAAAATAATTCGATTTTTTTGGAAAATTTCCGCAATTTTTACTCTCTGAGAAGTGAAAGCACTGTGATACCGATTTTATTTCAACCATGCATCGAACCCTAAGCCAAACTATAAAAAATTATAACAAATTAAATTGAAGATGAAATATCACATAGGTTCTCATTCATGTTTTCCTCATTTCGAACCTATCTCCATTGGCTCAATATGACTTTGTAAGGACTATTAATTGTTCCTTTGACTACCAGCTATTCTGTTTTGATAGTATGAATTAATACGAGCTAGCGTTCACTGGTAGGCACCATACCCCCTAAAGCTGCCACCACAACACCACAACAAACGAATCCAATGGACTACTTCATCGCAAATTCTGAGGCATCGGAGACACAACGCAAGCACATTCGAGAGTCTCACTTCTCAACAAGATTTGGACAACAATGATGACCCATGCATGAACACGGGCAATGAGACGAATCGGATCGGAACCGGAGAAATTGTAGTATCTCTTCCGACGCAAGTGTTCCGTTTAAATTCTGCACACACCCGAAACGTTTGATACGTTGGGTAAAATTATTCGAAATTTGGCGTACTCATAGTTTAATGTGTATTGTTTCCACTCTATGAATAGATTTCATCAAAAGTTTTCAAAATGGCGACGAAAGAACAGTGCATGCGCAAAAAAGTTTTGCATGGGCACTTCGCGAATAAAGATCTGTCGCATCGTACCATCGGGAAAAGTTGGAATTCGCGTATTTCACGGTGTCTGGTACTATAAAACGGTTCGAAGAATGTCTGATTGTTTTTTGGAAGCAAAGATCCGAAAAAAGCCATCATGTCAACG
The DNA here is from genome assembly GCA_034211315.2 of Aedes japonicus. Classification (NCBI taxonomy): domain Eukaryota; kingdom Metazoa; phylum Arthropoda; class Insecta; order Diptera; family Culicidae; genus Aedes; species Aedes japonicus. The sequence goes on along the minus strand of JASCZW010004291.1, from coordinate 55,626 downwards.
AGAACGATCACAAACGCGTGGTTGGGGTCTTTAAACGGAAACCGAACGCCTCAGTTCGAGATGTGGCTAAAAAGTTGCATGTGAGCAAGACTTTCGTGCAGAATACCGTGCAAAACTCGAGCATAACTACGAACGTTTATGGTTCAGAAGTCCCCAAACCATGACGTGAAACAGAATACGGACACAAAACACCGTGTCCGGAAGATGTATGACCAGAAGGTGACGAAACCACACAGCTGCGTGATGAATGACGAGATATATATTAAGGTGGACTTAAACCAGATTCCAGGTAACCTGTATGTGGCTGCCAATGGAAATTGTAATGTTCCCCAGACAAAAAAGGGGTCTAAGTTCACCAGGAGGTTCTTAATTTGGCAAGAAATTTGTACTTGCGAAAAGCGGATGTACTCCTTTCGTTACTGCAATTCACCATGAATGGACAGGTGTATATTCCAGAGTGTCTCCAAAAGCGTCTTTTCCCTCTCCTGAAAGCTCACGACGGTCCGATGATCTGCTGGCTGGATTTAGAGTGGTATAAGGCGAATGATGTCGATATCGTGCCGAAAGATCTGAACCCCCCAAACACTACGGAACTGTGCCAAATAGAAAACTGTCGATACTGAGGTCGTGCAGAACCTTATGGCTGGGGTTAAGGCCAAGGTCTCGGGTAAAAAGGCGAAATAAATGAATAGTGTCAAAACTAATGTTAAGTGTTTCGTTTTACTTCCTGAAAATCTGGTAATAATCCGATAAAAACACGAATTTTGAGAATAAATTTTGTGTGTGCGACTTAAAACGATACAACCTTTAGCAGGCTATCCCGGACGTCTTACCCACACCCGTTGATGGTGAATTCACGACTGCAGTTGATGTAACTGGTGATACGACCCAGACACTGATAATTTGGGATAGCCGTCATATAGAAGGGATAGTTCTTCTACACAATCCTATAAAACCAGATGAAACCATCGGACCCAACAATGAAGAACACGATGAATCTACACAAAGCCTTTTTTCCTGTGTTCGGGACATAAACCACTGCGACCAGTAATTTGATCTATTGTAGTATATCCCGTATCCTTTGTTTAGTGCATGTCGAGTTACTTCATCACTATTGAGAAATGATGAAGTATTCAGTGTTGTTACAGTTGTCAATGTTTGTTTATTGGCAATGAATCAGGTTTAATTGAAAGTTTCCGCTGTTTAAACCCTTTGTGAGCGATAGCACTCTTCTAAGGCACGCCCCTTTATCAGTCAAAACTGGATTCATTGCAACAAAACAAACAATAACTCCGATACTGACCATGCATCAGAACCCTAGTCCTTACCAATTCAAACATCAAATAGAAAATGAGAATTCACATAAATGAAGACTAACCATGTTTTTTTTATTCCAAGCTCATCCTCGGTGGCGCAACCCGAGTATTGTCACTTTTCACAAGACATAACATGTTATAAGGACTATTATACGTTCCTTTGACTACAAAAACAAATATGTTCCCTAGTTTGAATTAATTAGGACTAGGGTTCGGTGGTAGATCTGATACCCCGTAACGCACCACGAAAAGGTGATCTACCAGCGTTACGGGTTACACAAAGCCTTTCCATAGTGCTGGTTTTGCTGGAAGCAATCGTGAAGTAGTTTCGGCAATGGCTGGCACTGTGGGACCAGACGTCCCATACTGTTGTGCTACGATGGTGGCTTCCCACATAAATACATGCATCTTAAAATGATTTTTATTTCTCTTATTTTTTTATGGGTAACAAGTTCGAAGAACAAATGATACAGATTTCTCTTCTCATCTCAAGTATTTGAATATATAATATGTATAATAATAAGTTAAAAAAGTCTAGTCTTATCAGCTTTGCTAATCGATTCACCACCTAAGAGGGATTGGTTTTTCATGAGAAAATTTGTGAAGGTGTACCCTTTATATATCTGTGCAAAGGAGAGTAAAGGAAAGGGTAGTAAATCTGTGATAGGAAAGTACTGTGCATCAAATAAATGTTGCCTGCAAGACAAAATTATAAGACAATACCTTTTTTTTTGTTATTTTTAATAGTTTTTAATTGTTAACAGACAATTTTTGATAGTTGAATTGACACGCGGGAAAATTTCCAAACGATTGATTTAATTATCTTAAAAATCCGTTGAGCATTTATTAAGTTATAAGAGTTTAATTTGAACAAGATTTCGCGAAGGTCACTTTTTTAGATATCCAATAGACACCCTACCCTTTCCGTAAAACGTATTTTTGGTCAAAAAACCTGGTCGTCCTCGCAGTGTTTTGACTTCAAATCCTTGCCGATCAGCGAATAAAATGGCCAAAGATGTCAACGTACCCCGTTAAACTACACAGAAAAAAATAATTAATTTTAACAAGCGCGTAAAATTTCCCCTCGTTTAATTTAAAGACAAAGGAGGCGTAAACAACGAAATTGTTTGCAATCTCTCATGCGCCATACAACAATGTTTTCTATCTTTCACACAACATGCTAGATTCAGGTGTTATCAGCCTTTAATTTACATGAAATATCCCATTATTTGCTTGTGCATTAGATAACGCAGAAAATTCAATGTTTTTTTTTATCTGTATATCAGAAATGTGCTTAGAGGAGAATTGAGATTCTGAGCCAGACAAGTTCAGACAAAAAGGCAAAATACACGGAATAACGCAAGCAAACAAAAAGAATAGAAAAGGCTGTTAAAATAAATGTCAATCACTGATTCAACAAAGTTTTGAAAGAACATTTGATGAAACATGTTTCATTTCAATGCGGCGGGAGAGTATCTTCCTCCCTCGGAAACTATTAATCGTTCGGCGTGAAAATTTGTATGTAGGGGTTTTTGTGGCTGAGAACGGCTATTATTGTGGTTTGAGACCCCTCAGCTCTCTGAAAAGGAGGCTCTCAGAAAAATGAAACATAAAGGGTGATACGGTCAAAATTTGGTCAAGGGAAAACGCGTGTAAATCGGTGAAATCGTTTATTTAAAAAATCAAATTAAATTTCTTTTTCAAGTTCAATTAGTATAAAATTCAGGAAAAATATTCAGTTAGGCTTCCGCTTTTCCAAATCCGAATTGCCAGGCCTTACGCTTGACCCCTGCCATCAGATTTTGTACAGCCACCTTGTCCACCTTCTTCGCCGCAGAAAGCCAGTTTGCCTTGAACAGCTGCTCGTCCTTAGCAGTTTTTTTGGTCTTCTTTAGGTTCCGCTTGACAATATCCCAGTATTTCTCAATTGGGCGGAGCTCTGGCGTGTTGGGAGGGTTCTTTGTCCTTGGGAACCACCTGCACGTTGTTGGCGGCGTACCACTCCATGGCCTTTTACCGTAATGGCAAGATGCCAAATCCGGCCAAAACAGTACGGACCAACCGTGTTTCTTCAGAAAAGGCAGCAGACGTTTATTCAAACACTCTTTCACGTAAATTTCTTGGTTGACAGTCCCGGAAGCTATGAAAATGCTGCTTTTCAAGCCACAGGTACAGATGGCTTGCCAAACCAGATATTTCTTTGCGAACTTTGACAGTTTCGTGTGCTTGAAAATATCTGCTACCTTTCCCCTTCCTTTTGCCGTATAAAACTCCTGTCCCGGAAGCTGCTTGTAGTCGGCTTTGACGTAGGTTTCGTCGTCCATTACCACGCAGTCAAACTTCGTCAGCATCGTCGTGTACAGCCTCCGGGATCGCGCTTTGGCCGGCGTAGTTTGTTTATCATCGCGATTTGGAGTCACTACCTTCTTGTAAGTCGATAGTCCGGCTCGTTTTTTGGCTCGATGCACGGTTGTAGACGATACACCCAGCTTATTTGCGGCATTTCGGAGAGATAGGTTAGGGTTTCACTTGAAACTACCGGCAACTCTCTTTGTCGTCTCAACGGCTTCCGGTTTTCGATTTCCCCCCGATCCAGACTTCCTGGCTGTCGACAAACGTTCCCCAAACACTTTAATTACATTTGTAACGGTTGATTTGGCAAATTTTAGCGATTTTGCCAACTTTGCGTGCGAGTAGCTCGGATTTTCGCGATGCGCGAGCAAAATTTTGATACGCTGCTCTTCTGGCTTGGACGGCATTTTGACAACTGAAGAGTGAATTCCAAAATCAAAATAGGAGCAACATTCTACACACACACACCTTCAAAATGAGGGGTGTTCAGGTTTTTTAAATGCAAAATTGAAAGAAATACGTCAAGTTGATATTGACCAAATTTTGACCGTATCGCCCTTTAATGTTCTGCATAACTCGAGAACTAATCAAGCAAACGGAACCAAATTGGCATGTGGGGTTTTAAGAGGCAAGAAATGTTTCTATGGTAGTTTGAGATCCCTCATCTTTCTGTTAATGGAGGGGGCTCCCATACAAATGAAACACAAATTTCAACCAAGCATGAGAACTAAAACTCAAAATGCCCAGTAAACACAGGTTCGTATATGATAGCGGATAAGAATCCAAAGTGGAGGCGTGAAATTTTGTATGGAGGAGTTTTTGGGGCCGACGAAGGTTCTTTTGATAGTAAGAGACCCCTTTCACTTCTGGAAAGGGGGTTCCCATACAAATGAAATACAAATTTCTGCATAACTCGAGAATTGATCGAGCAAAGGAAACCAAATTTAGCATGTAGGAGAATTTAAAAGTAAAAAAATGTTTCTTTGGTTAATTGAGACCCCTCCACATTCTGCAAGGGGGGGGGCTCTTATACAAATGAAACACACAGCTTGAGAACTAATCAAGCAAATGGAACCAAATTTACCAGGTGACAGTTTTTGAAGGCGAGAAATGTTTCTTAGGTTATTCAAGAGCTCTCCCCTTTCTAAGGGGGGGGGGGGGGTGGCAAACAAAATAAAAACAAATTTCTGCTTAACTTGAGAACTCACGAAGCAAATGGAATCAAATTTGGCAAATTTAGGTTTTTGAAGGTAAAATATGTTTCTAAAGTGACTCCAGACCCCTCTCATTTCTAAAAGGATGGGCTTCCAAACAAATGAAACACAAATTACTGGATAGCTCGAGAACTAATCAAGCGATTGGAATCAAATTTGGCATGTGGACGTTTTTAAAGGAAATAAATATTTTTATAGTGGTTTGAGACTCCTCCGCCCTCTGGGAACGAAGGCAAGCTCCCATACAAATGAAACACAACATTTCTGCATAAATTGAGAAATTATTAAGCAAGTTCATCCAAATTTGGCATGTGGGGGTTTCAAAGGCAACTGATTGTATGGAGATTTGGAGACCCCTTTCCCTCTGTAAAAGAAGGGCTCTAATACGAATTCATGGAAAAATTTCCGATTTCTTCACAGCAAAGAATGGCCTGCATCTTCACCGGATCTCTAACCACTTGACTACTTTGTTTGGGGTTAGATGCTTCAGCATATAGGCCCTACGAAAGGACTTACTTTAGATCAATTCAAGAAAAATTTGGTTGATATTTGAGACCAAATTCTTTAGGAAATTGTTCGAGCCAACTGCAATGGCTTTACGAAGCTTATGAGCAAAGATGTCAGGGAAGAGGGCGAGAGATTTTAATTGAATAAATATAAATTATTTCTATGGCATGTATCTTTCAAATGAAAAATCAATGCTATGAGTTGGTTTATTTGTTTTGCTGTATGTAATTCCTTTTTTTCAGTGACAACTATTGTGAGACACCCTGTATATATTAAAATGAATTTCTGTCTGTCTGTCTGACCCTTGTAGACTCGGACACTACTTAACTGATTGCAAATTTGTGTGTAGGGGCTTTTAGAGCCGGGAAAGGTTCTTATGATGATTTGAGACCTGTCCTTCTCTGGAAGTGATGGCTCCTATACACGTGAAACACACATTTTTGCCTAACTCAAGAATTAATCAAGTAAATGGAACAAAATTTAGCATGTGGATTTTTTATTCAGATTGGGCCGAAGGGTCTCAGATTGATACGGAACTTTGTCCACGAGTAGGGTTCATGGATATATGAACAAAAAACAATATTGAAAAATTCTGGGTTGCCAGTTTTCCTGGCAAACGCCAATTGCAGTTTTATGATTTTGCCGAACATCACTTACTTAGAAAATTCATAACTCAAGAATGATTCATCGTAGAACAAACTTTTTTTTCGCCAAACTATAATGAAGTTTACTCAAAAATTTTAAAAAAATTTAAAGAATTTCCTACAAAATTTTCCACAGTGAAGGATTTTTTTGGAAAAGCCGGAAAAACCTTATGCTAAGTCATAAAAAATTTAAAAAAAAATCTTGTTTATCAATTTATACGCTTAGGCGAAGTTTTGGCAATGGTTTTTTTGTTTTTGTTCTTGAGCAAAAAACTATGGGCCTGTCCCTCGTTTTCATACGAAAATGGGAATATTTTTTCATTATCGTACAGGTTTGGGCCGTAGGGTCTCAGATTGTTACGAAACTTTGTCTACGCGTAGGGTTCATGGATATATGAACAAATAACAATATTAAAGAAAATTAGGGTTGCCAGTTTGCCTACAAAATTTTCCATAGTGAAGGAAAATTGCTTGGAAAAGCCCGATAAACCATTTTCTATCTCATGCAGAATTTTGAAGAAAATATTTTATTGTTTATTGATTCATAAGCTTACATTGGTGAAATTTTGGGGATGTTTTGTTTTTGTTTTTGAGTTATGCTCAAAAAATATGGGCTCGTCATTCGTTTTCATACAGAAATAATAAAAATCCGAAAAGTGTCATCTTCCAATTTGCTTATATGTACATAACGTATGCTTTAAAGGTAAATATGTGATGTTGAAGGAGATGTTCGCTCATCACCATGAGGCACCAAGAGTGAACAACAATGTTTTTGGCTAGAATTGAAAGATATGAAGAGAAAGTTTTTGATAGTTCCGCTAGTGTGCGGCAGGCTTGGAAACATAGCAGGTGTTTTAGGAAAATTGAGCGAAAAGGGCATGTGTACAGTGGTATTCGAACCAACGACATTTTTGCCTAACATCCCACTGCGGGGTAGGTTAAAGCACGGACTAAGTCCGCCACTTCAACAGGCAAAAATGTCCGGTTGGAAGACGCTCATGTACCACTGTGGCTTGTATAGTTATTCTAGCGATCTATTGTGTGCACTCTGTTTACTGATGCTTACCGATGATCTCAAAAACTTTCTCTTCATATCTTTCAATTCTAGCCAAAAACATTGTTGTTCACTCTTGGTGCCTCATGGTGATGAGCGAACATCTCCTTCAACATCATAATCGTTACTCCTCGCACGGAGAATATATAAAATAACAATTAATGTATGTAAATATGTGGTTTATTTTTTTTCAAAGTAGTTGCTAGGTAGAGAGCTTATTGAAGTATAGAGAAAAACAAGGAGGAGTAAAATCGCTATGAATGAATCACATTTGAATATAATTTATAAATAAAGTTGGATTGCAAATAGGATTCCATGCCAATATGGGGGCACACGCTGCTCGCACCCCATTACCCCGCACTCCAAGCAATTTTCCTTCACTGTAAAATTTTTTTAAGATTTATTTTTTCCAAATTTTTGAGAAAATTTCAATATAGTTTGGAGAAAAAACATTGTTCTACGATCAATTGTTCATGAGTTATGAATTTTTGAAGTTAGTGATGTTCGGGACAATCGGAAAACTTCAATTGGCGTTTGCCAGGAAAACTAGCAACCCTGATTTTTTTGAGTATTTTTTTTTTCATATATCCATGAACCCTTCGGCCCAAACCTGTACGATAGCAAAAAAAAACCCATGTGTGTGTGTTTTCGGAGGCAAGATTTTTTTTCTACGGGGGTTTGAAACCCCTTCCATCTCTGGAAGCGAGGACTCCTATACATATGAAATTCAAATTTCTGCATAACATGAGAACTTATCAAGCAAATAGAACAAAATTTAGCATGTGAGGGTTTTTGAAGGCAAGAAATGTTTCTATTGTGGCTCGAGACCACTCCACTCTCTGTAAGGGAGTGGCTCTCATAAAAATAATACAAAAAATCATCCAACCAGCAAAATTAGTAACAACATATCCAATAGCAATCCCGGCATTTGAAGAAATGTTAAAAATATATAAGAGAATATATATTATCTTTTTTTCAGATGAACCTATGCAACGCAGCTTTATAAAAAAAACGATATAAAATTAATTTAAAACCAACACTTAATAATCGAAAACTCTATAACCAAAGTATAAAATATTTTAACAAAACTCATTTCAAAAAGCAAGCATGAACGCGCCAGTTCTATAAAACTTTCATTGATTTTGTTGCAAGCCTAGCAACGGTCGCACCGGGTTCTGCTAGTCACATATAAATTCATTTTTTTTCGGCACGATCGGTCAACTATTAGCTATTAGGCCAAATATGATATTTAAAAAAATTAAGTATATACTTTAAAAATTAAGTATGTACTTTAAAACAAAGCTTTGGGTAAGCAATTTATCTGTTATTTATGATGGCACATCCAAAATCTTCACCAAACATTTTAACAATTAAGTTTAGGATGAATTATACTTTTTTATTGTCGCTGATCTAGTAACTTTAAATGAATTTAATTTCATTTGTCATTACTAATAGCTTGAATTTAATCTGACGCGTTTTACATTTGCTTGGTCGTTTTCGTGACAAAAATCAAAATGTATTATAATTGCAAATAAACTTAAACCTTATAATTTCTGGGCTATTCACTAAACCACGTAGACCTTCCTGGAAGGAAGGAAGGGGGTGTAAGAGCAAAGTTTACGCTCCATTCGAAATTTCTAGAAAATAAATTATGGAGAAAAATCTATGTGGGAGGGGGGAGGGGGTGGGTTTGAGTATTTTAGAAATAAGGCATTGTGGTTTATGAACAGACCCTTATTATTATTTTTTAAATTGTGTTTCGGTGCGGTAGATTTTCCGCAAAGTAGTTTTCAAGAGCTGTGCTCCCACAAATTAAAAATAGAGTTTAACGTCGTTTCTTGGGGCCAATATTGAAATTCTCTGCCACATATCACTCTGAAAAATGGCGAAAAACATGAACACCATCCGAAAGAAAATGTAAGTTTTGCTGACTTTTTTATTTTAGTGTTTTTGTGACACGCATTAACACAACAACACTAGCGAACACCGAGTCGATCACCCTCAAATTAGCTTGAATGATATGTTCAGAATGACAATAGTTTATCACTGATTTCCCATCTCACTTTTTTTTTTGTATACTTTCAGAATCACAACAAAATTCATCTTGAAATCCACACAATCAAACCAACCCTTCCCGCATTGAACAATGATCGAAATACAGCTTTTAATTTTCCAGTTCTATGAACGACTTTTCCGAAGAAAGAAATTCACATTCCAGGAACATACACGTGCTTCCGACCCACACGTAACAGCACTCTGCTTCTCTTCCCTTTCGTGCTTTGGTTAAAGAACAAATCTTAGTAGCTCCGAATACACCAGCGGCGATCGATCGTCTACATTCAATCGGTGGTTTGAGAATGGTAGATCTCCTGCGATTTTCTGTTGTTGTTCGCTCTCGCTCTCGTCGTACCAATAATGCTTTTTCACGAAGCAAGTTAAGTGAGTGGTGGGTGGGTAAATGGTAAGTTTTGACTCGCGATGTCGGGGCCCGTTTCCCAAGGTTTGCACCTACTGCTGGTTCCTCGTATCAAAGCCACTTGTCAGTCCGGCCAAAATCAGTTCTTTCTTTGCAGTGAATCTATCAGTGCCTTGATCCGCATCCGGGATCAGGTTTTGTGTCAATCCGCGAGCGTGCGTGTGTAATCTTCCAGTAAAGGCTTTGTGAAAAAAGCAGTTTACCACACAAGGAAACCTCACGGAATTTCCCCCCGATCACATAGGAAATAGCAGCAATAATCATGTTCAGATTTGTGAGTGTCTTTGGTGAATGATTAATTCAATGCGTAACTATGGGCCATTATGGACATTTGTGACTTTTGAAAAAATACACATTGTGATGAGCATGAAGAAATTGGTGAAATTTAAACTAATCATTACATTCTGTTTGTGTTTTGAAGATCCTGGTATCAACGTTACTTGTAGCCGCGAGCGCTCAGTACAATGGATATAATCGTGATCCTAAGACCGTTGCAATTGTGAGTGAGCAGCGCTATCTGTCCGGAGATGGTCAATTCGGCGCTGCTTACGATCAAGAAGATGGAACTAATTTCAAGGAGGAAACGGATGCCGATGGCAACCGCCGTGGCTCTTACAGTTACGTTGATCCATCTGGACAAAGAAGAACCATCTCCTACGTTGCTGGCAAGAATGGGTAAGATGAGTAGTCATTTGATTGAACGAGAGACCGAAATGTACTTAACATTGTGTAAATTTTAGATTCCAAGCTTCGGGAGATCACTTGCCTGTAGCTCCAGCTGCACCACAAGCACCAGCTCATGCTGCTCCTCAGCCACAATACCAACCACAGGCACAGTCACAGCCTCAGTATCCAGGCAAATTTCGACCATCAGGGCCGCAGCTTTGACAACCAAGGCTACGAGGATGGACAGTATGATCCACGTTGGAACGATCCATCTTTCAGCCAGCAGCACTCTCGTCCTGCTCCAGCTCCTGTGGTGACTCCTGCTCCAGCCCCAGTCCATAACTACCACCATCAGCCAGCTCCAGTTAACAACTATCACCAGCAGCAGCCTGCTCAAGCTCCAGTTGCTCACAACTACAACCATGTTCCAGCTGCCCCACAGCCACAGCATCAGGATTGGACTACCCCAGCACCTCACCGATTCCAACCTCCAGGCAAGCTTCAGTTGAACAGAACTCCCGATGGTTTCAGCTACACTTTCAACAAGGTCTAAGTCATCCATCCTGAGAGCAAGTCTACGTGTGTGTGATCGAGTATGCGAGAGGATGTGTGCAATTACAGAATGTCTAAAGAGTCCCTTCTCCTTACTACTTAGAATGATCAAAAATTCCTCACTCCCATTAAGACCTGCACATGTTCTGTTTGTTTATGTAGTCGAGTAAGAGTTACTGCCTATTGTGATATAAATGCGTAGTAGAGTCGAAATGGATAAATATCATCTACATTTCTTAAATTAGATCATATTTAACAATCCGTCCTTAAAAAAATAATAATCACCAATTCCACCGAACCAATTCAATCAATCGGAACAATGCAATTGTAATTAATTTAAAGAAAACAACCAAACCGAAATCTCCGTTTTCCCATCTATTATTGACGTACAAGAAACTATTCAACGGAACCGGGTACCCTTCGCCAATTAACACTCAAACAATTGAATTAATTAGAGCAGACCAAGGGATATGGCGGTGTTTCATTTCAATAGTTTTCTCAATCCATTGATTTTGAACTGACTTTCGCCATTCGTCGGATCATTCATGCTCGACAAAAATAAGTTTCAAAATAAACTTAAAAACTTGGCTGCACGAATGTCTGGGACCAAAACGAGCTTACAAAACGGCTTTCAATTTCATTAGTTCAAAATCACTCGTTTCGTGCCCCTTTGGTTCTGCGCATGAATGATCGTTCTGTGGAAAAAAACGCCTTCCCCTCAAGTGCAAAGTCCGCCTTCTACCGAGCCCACGCAGGGAGGCTAGGTGCGAGGGCAATAAGGAAATGTCTTGCATGAATGAACAAACGATTCCAATGCTATAATAAGCGAGAAAACTTGTTTTCCCTCCTTTCAGCTTTTCGCTCCCAGATAGACCGATGAAATTATATATTCACTCTCGCTTTCGATAACTGGTGCAATCATGGGTTTGTATGGCGAATAAAAAAAAAGAGCCTAGTTAAACAATAGCTCAGAGAGCAATAATTCCGCGAACGAAGCTTAAATCCAGTTTACCTACCATGCAATGCTCCACTATTGCGAGAGGGATGTAGATCGTGTTCAATAAGTGTCACCGTGTTTATTGCTTGGAACAGCGATTGACCTTCAGACGCAGGTTGGTCGAAATATGTGTGTACACAAACAAATGGTGAAAGACTTGTTTTCGATTACTGATTGCACGTTCATATCCGCATGTCGCCACCGACGGAACAAATCTTCGAGCCCGTTCCGCATGAACATTCGTGTACTAACCTGAACTATACCAGTCTAATTTTAGCTATAATTGCCACTTCGGGAACGTTCATTAATTACGTCACGCAAAAATTGACTTTTTATGACCCCCCCTCCCCCCCTTGTCACGTTTTTTGAATGGACCTTCAAATTTTTTTGTATGGATCGTCACGTTTTCTCAAATCCCCTCCCTCCTACTGCGTGACATAATTAATGAACCTTCCCTTCCTGGATATAATACTATGATATAAAAAATGCAGTTTAGCTTGCCTGAAAATGACATTTAACTCAAGATTTTGAACGTGTTTAAAAATAACGTCAATTAATTTATGAAAAGTAACATTAAAAACAGTTTTAAATAGTTACTTATTTAAAGGCAGCCAATGGGATCAACATCTTTGCATTAAAGGGTGTGTTCAATAGAAATGGTACACCGATAAGCTTCTGTAACTTTTGAGCAAATCTTATACACAGTGTATTGTCAATATCCGACAAGTTTTAAAGTTATTCATACAGTAATTCTAGTCGTGTCGTCGAAACAAGACATTATTTGTGAAAAATTTGTGAGAACTTATAATCAAAATCCAGAGGCGGCCCACCGATGGATCTAAAAAAAGCTTGGAATTGCAAATACATCTGTGTCCTGTGTGATAAAAAACCTCCAGGAAGCGTCTGAGTATCCGAAAGAAGCAAGGGAGTGGTCGTGAAAGTGGTCTAAAGGACAGTTAAATGGCCAGGAAAGTGGTACAACCGTTCAAGAGCCGCCCAAACATGTCAATTCGGCATGAACATTCGCGTTCTAACCTGGACTCGACCAGTTTACATAAGCTACAATTGACAGTTCCTGCATATACACTCAGTAGCAAAAAAAAAGCCGAGCAAAATTTTGCTTCCAAAAAATGCCATGTTCAACCTACTGTAACTTTGTCAATTATCAATATTTCTAGCTGAAACTTTCACCACACTATGAACAATGTATAAATCTTATGTGGTCAAAATTGTATGTTGATCAAGCTTATAAATTTTAAGTTTACATTACATATGTGAAAAAAGTCATTTTTGGACATACCAATTTCAAAACTCCGTATTTCTGTGAGAAAAATTTAAGATAACATATTTTTAAATTTCGCCGCTAAAATACGACCAATAATGTGGACGAAATTTGAATATTTCCCTTAAATGGTTTGAATTCCCCAACTAACATCAAAGTTGACACCACCACATAATCTTACACCCTTTTCTGTCTGACCATGCTGAAATAATTTGCATAAAGGTAAATTCATCTTATTAAGACAGTTGCTACGCACAAATATCCAAAATAACTAGTACTCACAAACTAAACTCTTAACATAACACTCTGAATGGATTGAAAAAACTGATATACAGTGTTATACAATGTTATTAAATTCACCTCAGCTTTTTTGCACCGATATTTCAGCACGGTCAATATCAGGTGAAAAAGGAAATACTCATGTTGGTGCGTCAACTTTGACGCCAGCTGTAGTCAAACCACTTGATGGAAACAGTTCAAATTTCGTCCACATTATTTCCTATGTATTTTTAGGCTGTTGTGAAATTTAAAATATGTTATCTAAATTTTCACAGAAATACGGATTTTTGAAATTGGTATGTCCAAAAATGACTTTTTCACATATGTAATGAAAACTTAAAATTTATAAGCCTGATCAACATAAAATTTCGACCACATAAGGTCTATACATTGTTTATAGTGTGGTGAAAGTTTCAGCTAAAAATATTGATAATTGACAAAGTTACAGTAGGTTGAACATGGCATTTTTGGAAGCAAAATTTTGCTCGGCTTTTTGCTACTGAGTGTATATACTATGATATAAGAATGCAGTTTAGTTTGATGATCATAATGGTATTGAAATTCTATATCTCTCAGTTCATCTGGTGTGCTACCTGCGGAAACTCCATTTTCATTTACATCAAATATTGTGGTGAACTGGCTGGGATGAGAGAATGAAACATCGCAAACTTTTGCTACTCGAGTCACCGACGCGAGGATACGAAACAAAATCAGTCTCTCTATATAACACAGCTGTTTCACGAAAAAAACCTACGCATTCATGGAAATGAAATCTGAACAGAAAGGAATATCTCGCATAAATGACATCCCACATATGATGAATAAACATCACAAACCACGTGAACATTGCCTACATACCACAGAAAACAAAACCGAGGAATATAGCGACGGATCTCGATACCAGTGAAACGTTGTAGTAGATGAGAAAAAAAGATCTTTGCTGAGAACCAAAACGTTTCCTCACTTCATACGCCATGAATTTGGATTGTAGTTCGCCCGCAAACCTCAAAGAAATTCCTAGTAATAACGACGATAAAAATGAACGACATTTCAAACATTTTTCCAACACAGATCACGACTATCCAACCAGCATTTACAATTATTTCGCGTTTATTTTCCTCCACTCTATCTTCCAAAATAAAAATCATCATTGTCTGCATACTTTCTTTATAACTTCTTCACTTATTTCCTTTGTTTCATTCAGTTTTTCAACCACACCATTTACTGGGATTACATTTTCCAACTTTCATCATTTTTTATTTTAGCATTTTTGTCTTCCTGCAACTTCACCTTTGCCGACACCGATTCATTTAAATTGCTTTTTCATTTACTGTTGAATGAATATCTCTTTCGGTACGCTTCATCGTCAGCCATCAGCCTTAATTTGTTTATCTTCTTCGTATGTTATCACGCTTCTTTGTATCTGCATCCTGTGAATAATTTGTATTGATTTCGCTTATCACAATATTTATTACGGCGTATTTCTCTATTCTTTTCAATGAAGAGAAGCGAAGGCCAAAACGGAAGAATAAAAGTAAAACCGAACAGGCTGAAAACAGAAAAAGAAATGGAAGCAAAGAAATAGAATAAAAAGAAGCGGATGAATGATACGGCAAAGATAAAGCGGGGGAAGACAAGAGAAAGAAAAAAGTGGACGAAGATAAGTAGAAGAATAGCAGAAGAAAATATACGGAAGAGGAGAAGCTGAAAAAGAGAAGAGGAAGTAGTGGAAGAATAAGAAGAAGATTTGAAAAAATGTTGGGGTACAAGAAAAAGCAAAATGAGTGTCAATTGAGAATTAGTGAAGCAAGAATTACCGACACGAATGCACTCACGTGTAAAGTGTCGTAAGTAAAAAACTTCAAGGTACATCCTCATTGGGTTGTTCGAAATGATGACGTAGAACTACGCAACTAAATGTAAGCCATTTAGATTGTACGATGCTTAATTTATTTCCGAGTGCTATTATAAAAGTTATTTGGTGCATTTTGATTAATTTGTTGATCAATAACATAGACATTGTTGAAAAAAGTAGCATTTTTTTTGGATGTGCTAGGCCGTCAAAACTGTCCTGAAGTTCAGAACTTTAGATCTGCAGTTGTAACAGTTGATTGATCCGCTATACAATGTTATGATATGTATTCAAACAGATTCAATGAATGTCGGCAAGACCAACATCATAATCTTGAGATAGTAACTATGTATTGCCCATAAAGCTACTGTTAAAATTCTAGACCTTAAGTTTTGAATGACTTGAAACTAACAAGGTCATCCTATGATGTCTGTGGACGTTTCAGAATATTCATTGAACATGTTTAAATATTTGTCATCAATTTGTATAGCGGTTACTACTGTATATCTTAAGTTCTGAACTTATGGTCAGCTTCTTTGAACTTGAACTTCCCCAGATAATCTGGTACTGGTTTGAAGGATTATTTTTATCTTTCATTGGTTATAAGCTTATGATCCTAACTTCTGAACTCAAGGGCAGTTTTGATGACCTAGAGCATGAAATACATATTCTTACTTTTTTTGGTCCAGAAAGCTGTAGAAAAAGCTGTAGATTTTAGGTTTTGAATTCTAGGATAGTTTGGATAACCTAGAATATCCAAAGATTATGTCATAATGTCTGTTGTCCTTTCAATATATTCTGAGAATATGTTTCAATACACTGTGTAGCTTTCCATAGCCTAGGAAATTTTGGTAACAACTGTGGGTCCTTTGTTCTGATCTCAAGGATAGTTTAGATGATCTAGAACGTGTCATACTGCTTTAAAATGTTTGTTGATCTTTAAAATATTTATTGAATTTGTTTAAATAATTTTTGTAGTTTTGTATTGCCTTAAAACTACTGTTACAGCAGTAAATCTACTGAAGGGGTTTATATTCTTTTAAGGACAAGGCTAAACAATTATGATTTTTTAAATAGTTTGTGGCCCGAAATTAACAATGTTTTTTTTTTTAATTGATGCGTAGAAATATTTCAGATCGGTCGGTGCAAAAAATTTGAACATTTTCAGAGAAATGACTGGGTTATTAATGCTCAGAATGAAGAGTGGTCTGTTTCGTGACGCCAATTAAGTGTTTTTATTCAACTTCAACTTTTTTGGCAAACTTAGTTGAATAAAAACACTTAATTGACTTCCTTACACCTACTTTTTGATTCGTTTTGTACATATTATGACTTTATTGGTTTGTACCTAAAATTTGATGTACTTATGATAAAGTTTCCCATACAACATTGATAATAAAAAAAAACGAACATTAAATGTTATCAACCTGACGACACTGAGCTTGGTCGACTTGCAAGACCATTCACTTTAGTAGCGTGCTTGCCACCGCGTGGGTAGTCACCCGTACTACCATTTCTTCAGATCCGTTGGGGGAGCACTTAACGTCCACGTACGGTCTTCAAATTTAAGTATGTTTGTTTTCTAGTCAAGACGAACATTTCAAGAGGTGGAATTCTTGACTTGGCATTTTTTTTTTCAAAATAAGGAATGGCCTAGTACTTACCCGTCATCGAACACCCATTAAAACCCATTGCCGAAACCATCATCGTTAAGGGGGGATATACAGTTAGAATGACTAAAAATTTCAATATGTTATTTTTGCATAAAAAGTTAGTAAATTTCCCGTAGAATACGCTCCTAAAACCCTTTTTTCAAAATTCGAACTCCAAGTGTTTCGTTTCATCGTTTTTCGAAGACGCCTTTTTCGCGCGCAGATCGGTAATTAAAACTTTCAACGCGTTTTTCTCAAAACAGCATTTTCGGAATTTATACCGGTAATAACCTCGAAAACTAATTATTCGATTACGATGAAACTTATAGAATTTCTTTATAATAGTATTACCTTCTATATGAATTAAAAATTATTGTAATATTTTATTATTAAATACGGAAAAATGTGATAAATTGCCGGAAAAAATGTGGATTTTTTCAAAAAAGTTACGCCAGAAGTGCAAATTTTTTTTTACTTTCTTTTTTCAATTCATCTACTACTTCTACTACTACTACTTTTTCAAAACTCCCTAACGGCCGCCATTTTATTCAAAAAAAAAAGATTTTTTTTGTATACTACATGGATACACTTATAATTATAAAAAAGTTTCGATTGATTTGAGTTACAGCTTCCCCTTGAAATTTTGTTTTCAAAAATGAGATTTTTTTTTTCTAACTGTATATCCCCCCTTAAGTCACTTTTTCTTGCTGCATGTCGACCAATGTTCATCATAGCCACAACGAAAGATAAGTTAAAAGAAGATTATGTGTTTAATAAATTCCTTTAATGTTTATTTTCAAATTATATTGTCCAGAATTTGTATAGCTTGTCGAACTGAATTGTTTAGTTTTCATTTTGTTTATTGTTCTGCTCCATGTTTAAAGTATGTTCGGAAAGGTAAAGTCCGCCCAGAGAGCATCAAAACACCCTGGGACTTCGGTGACAAAAAGCCCACTCCAAAAGTGGTCGTGGCTTTAGACCAGTCGCTTGGGGCCTTGACAAGTCCCCATCTGGAACTAAGTGTCTCTCCCGAGGAAACGAGTAAGAATAGGAATAAGTTAACTTAGGAAACATAAACCGATGTGCAAATGAATGGCTACCTATCAACCATAGACTGCGAGGTTGCAAACGTGAATCGTTTACACGGAAACAAATCCGTCTATGTTTTAATGAATCCTGAACAAAACTCTTATCTTATTTTATGGATTTATGACATTAATTATTGGTTTTTTTTTATTGAAATGACAGATGCGAGTTGGGAACTTTGAAAATGTCACTTTGCCTCTACTCTAATGTTGTGTAATCAACCTCATAAATCAAGAATCTATTCAAGAACATCTATTCACATCAGCTTTAGGTTCGAGTCCTGACGATGTTTTTTTTTTTTACATTTAAAGTCGATAACGTAGATTTGCCTGATTCATGAATCAAGTTTTCAGTATGATGAATTCAGACCATATGCCTTCCCATTGCGGCGGAAAAATAGTTCATTACAGTTCAATAGTTCATAACAAAAGAACTCAACAAATTCATGATTTTATTTTAATAATCATTTATTTGTACAGGCTCAAGCGAATTAACTTTACAGAGCCAAATTTTCATTTTTTATACATCATTTATCTTAAAACTAAAGTGAGGAGGATAGAGCCGATTACTCCCGGCCGTCTTGAGGTTAATAGGAATTATAAATTACGGATGGGAAAGAGGGTAGGAATTTAAAATATGGTTTACAAAACACATTAAATTTAAATTCTAAATTATCTAAACACTTATAACTATACAATTTATGGTTTTATTTTGACTTGAACTTTATTTGAAAAAGAAAAGAAAAAACACACACACATACATATATATATATAAAACTTATAGCAAACATACAGGTTAAACTAACTACAATCTAAGGCTAATGTTAGTCAAAAACACATAAATGAGTTAAATGTACTTCAAATCACGTACTGCCAAAATATCTCGAATTGGCACATTGGGTTGTCTACCTCGAGCCCGAAGGGAATCATGAAGCCCCGATCTGACTCCACGATGCTCAGCACAAGACCAAATAACGTGATCTGCGTTTGATAGCCTTGTCCACACTCACAGAGATTGCTGTCGCTCAGCCCAACCCGGTATAAATGAGCGTTCAAAGAATAATCATCACACGAATGAAGTCTCGACCCACATCCATCCCCCTAAACCAAGATTTTTTCGACACCTTTGGTATGATAGAATCGCCCCATCGCCCCAAATCTCCTTAACTCCATTTATACTGCCAGCTGATGAGTGACTGTTGACGACAAATAGGAAAAAAATCGTTGAAAGCGATATGTCGATCACAAATATCGCCTTCCATAGCGCCCACCTTTACAAGCGAGTCCGCCTTCTCATTTCCCGGAATTGAACAATGAGATGGGACCCATACAAAGGTGATGATAAAATAACGCGAAGATGAAGCACTTAGAAGCTCCTGTATTTTCATGAGAAAATACGAAGAGTGCTTTACCGGTCTCGATGAGCGAATAGCCTCTACAGAACTGACACTATCCATGAAAATGAAGTACTGATCCGGTGTTAATGAGGCAACAATTTCTAGCGTAAAGTGTATTGCCGCTAATTCAGCGACATATACGGAACAAGGAGCTTGAAGTTTACAGTTCGCGCTATAAATTTCATTAAATATACCAAAGCCTGCTGACTCCTCTATCAAAGATCCGTCAGTGAAGAACGATCAAGTGGAATCAACTTGGCCAAACTTTGCCGCATATATCACCGGAGCAATCATAGGACGATAATGCTTTGGGATTTCACGAAGCTCCTGCTTCATGGATAAATCAAAATGAACCGAATTGTCGAAATCGGAGAAGCAAACACGATTGAAAATGTTCGGCGAAGGGCTGACATCCTGTTATGTACAAATGGTACAAGGTCATGAAGCGGGTTTGAGGATTCAACTCAAGGAGCTTCAAAATTTTCTATCATCTGGGGGTTCATTACTTCACACCTGGTGAGGAGCCGGAGAGATAATTCTGAAAACCGATCCGAGAGTGGCAACATGCCAGCCAGCACTTCAAGACTCATAGTGTGAGTCGAGTGCATGCAACCTAACGCGATACGAAGACACCGATACTGAATACGTTCCAGTTTAATGAAGTGCAACCGAGCCGCTTACTGAAAACAAAAACTACCGTATTCCATAACCGACAAAATCGTTGTACATAAAATTATTTATTAATGGTGAAAAGCCACAAGCGTGGAGTTTATCTGAAAGAACTTCAACAGATACTGAATCAAAACCCCCCTTATGTTTAAGAATTCAGAAGCCATTTGCTCTTTTTTAGCAAAAGCTAACTGAATATCTGTGGAAAGCAACGCGAGCCAGTCGTTCGTTCTCATACTCCTACGGAAACCATATTGAGTATCTGACAGCAGGTTATTCGTCTCAACCCATTTTTCCAGACGGAAGAGGATCATTTTCTCCAACAACTTTCGAATACTGGATAACATCGCGATTGGTCGATAGGAGTTGTGGTCGGACGCGGGCTTACCCGGTTTTTGAATGGCAATAACTCTCACCCGTCTCCAATCATCCGGTACAATGTTGTGTTCCACAAACTGATTAAACAAGTTCAACATGCGCCTCTTAGCGACGTCTGGGAGGTTCTTAAGCAAGTTGAACTTGATCCTATCAGCCCCTGGAGCCGTATTGCCACACGAAAGAAATGCGAGAGAGAACTCTACCATTGAAAAGGGTTGGCTAATCACATCTGTCGAATTCGTGTTTTCGCGAGGAATCATCCGTGCCGGCACCGAATCTGGGCACACTTTTCGCGTGAATTTAAGGATCCATTGGTCCGAGTACTCTTCACTCTCGTTGTACGTAGTTCGGTTACGCAACCTTCGCGCTGTGTTCCAAAGAGTACTCATCGATGTTTTGCGCGATAGCCCATCCACGAATCTTCGCCAGTAACCGCGTTTCTTGGCCTTGATGAGGCTCTTAAGTTTGCGTTCGAGAGCCGTGTATACTTCGAAGTGCTCAGGTGTTCCACGTCTACGGAAAACTTTAAACGCGTCGGACTATTTACGGTAAACCTCGGTGCATTGCTGATCCCACCATGGAGAAGGAGGTTTCCTGTGAGATGACGTCCCTGGAACTGGTCGAGTTTGAGCTTGAAGCGCGCTGTCTAAGATCAGGTTGGACAGGAAGTTATATTCTTCCAGCGGTGAAAGCCTTTCGACCGTCGTTACGGCTTCATCTACTGCTTTCCTAAACTTTGTCCAATCGATGTGACGGGTAAGATCATACGTGACGTTGACAGATTTCGACGGATTGAACCCGGTGGCAACCGAAATTTGTATGGGCAAATGATCACTAGCGTGGGAATCTTGAATCACATTCCATGTGCAATCCAACGATAATGAATTCGAAAAAGGTGTGAGGTCTAATCTACTACCAACTGAGGGTGTACCAGCCAAACGTGTTATTTCTCCATTGTTTAGAACTGTCATATTGAAGTTGTCACAGAGGTCATATATCAGGGAAGATCGGTTGTCATCGTACAGTTCTCCCCAGCCTGTACCGTGAGAGTTAAAATCTCCCATGATCAACCGTGGAGTAGGAAGGACCTAACAAATACATTTAAGTTGATTTATTAGTACGAGACACTGAAGAAGTCTGCACATTGTAGACGAAATACGCGTATCTGTCGAAGATAAGCAAAGGTAGTTGGAATTAAATGGAAGATACTAATTTTTCTTCTAATTTCTAGTTACCTGAAAGTTGTTTTTGGTTAATTGAGGCTCAAGGAGGAATATACACAGAAGCAATGCAAAGGCTTTTATTTTTAATAACAGCCTGACATGCGACAATTTCAATACCTGGAATAGGAGGAAAATTCACTCTATAGAAGATATAGCACTTTTTGATCCCCAAAAGTACTCCTCCTCCACGTGAATCCTCACGGTCAAGACGAATTATATTGAAATCATGAAACGGAAGATCGATTTCGGAAGAGAGCCATGTTTCACAAAGAGCAAATGCATCACAATCGGTATTATGAGCTAAAAATTTGAATGATTCCAATTTAGGAATCAAACTCCGACAACTCCACTGTAGAACAGTGATCAAATCCCCGACCTCATTTGGAAAATTATCCATAGAAGGAAATGATAGCTGCAAGGAGGGGCCACTTAATTGTCAATTGCTTCAAAAAGGTCTTCACTGTTGGAAGCATTGCCAGAACAATGCTTTTGAGAGGGTCAAACATTCCGAGGTACTTGAAGATACCTTCGGCAATGTCATCAAATGAAAACAGCTCACTTGAGGAGGGGGCTTCTATTCTTAAAATTGGGGCGTCAGGGGTTTTGGATGTCCCCTGGAGAGATGGAAAGTCCTGGGTGTAGTTAGTACTACGGAAACCAGGAGGAATTGTTTTTACCTTTTTTCCACCATTTTTTTAAATTGGCAAGCTGGTCTCGGGCTTCTTTTCAGCAACTTACCGTGGGCGGACGCGTCTTCGCTTCCTTAAAGCACCTTCCGGAAAAGTGAACGATGTTCCCTCTTCAGCCGAATCAAAGTCAGACTCGTCATCTGACAGAGGAGCAAAGGGATTTGTATTGGCACTGGGTGATGGTGAGGCATTTTCACCATTTTGGCGAAAGATTGCTTACAGAAAGCGCATTTTGGTGTGCTGTCCACGAAGGCGCCATCCTCATGTTTCTCCCCACAATTAGCACAGCGTGCCTTAAAGGGTGATACGGTCAAAATTTGGTCAAGGGAAAACGCGTGTAAATCGGTGAAATCGTTTATTTAAAAAATCAAATTAAATTTCTTTTTCAAGTTCAATTAGTATAAAATTCAGGAAAAATATTCAGTTAGGCTTCCGCTTTTCCAAATCCGAATTGGCGGGCCTTACGCTTGACCCCTGCTATCAGATTTTGTACAGCCACCTTGTCCACCTTCTTCGCCGCAGAAAGCCAGTTTGCCTTGAACTGCTGCTCGTCCTTAGCAGTTTTTTTGGTCTTCTTTAGGTTCCGCTTGACAATAGCCCAGTATTTCTCAATTGGGCGGAGCTCTGGCGTGTTGGGAGGGTTCTTGTCCTTGGGAACCACCTGCACGTTGTTGGCGGCGTACCACTCCATGGCCTTTTTACCGTAATGGCAAGATGCCAAATCCGGCCAAACCAGTACGGAACAACCGTGTTTCTTCAGGAAAAGCAGCAGACGTTTATTCAAACACTCTTTCACGTAAATTTCTTGGTCTGACAGTCCCGGAAGCAATGAAAATGCTGCTTTTCAAGCCACAGGTACAGATGGCTTGCCAAACCAGATATTTCTTTGCGAACTTTGACAGTTTCGTGTGCTTGGAAAATATCTGCTACCTTTCCCTTCCTTTTGCCGTATAAAACTCCTGTCCCGGAAGCTGCTTGTAGTCGGCTTTGACGTAGGTTTCGTCGTCCATTACCACGCAGTCAAACTTCGTCAGCATCGTCGTGTACAGCCTCCGGGATCGCGCTTTGGCCGTCGTATTTTGTTTATCATCGCGATTTGGAGTCACTACCTTCTTGTAAGTCGATAGTCCGGCTCGTTTTTTGGCTCGATGCACGGTTGTAGACGATACACCCAGCTTATTTGCGGCATTTCGGAGAGATAGGTTAGGGTTTCGCTTGAAACTACCGGCAACTCTCTTTGTCGTCTCAGCGGCTTCCGGTTTTCGATTTCCCCCCGATCCAGACTTCCTGGCTGTCGACAAACGTTCCCCAAACACTTTAATTACATTTGTAACGGTTGATTTGGTAACTTTTAGCGATTTTGCCAACTTTGCGTGCGAGTAGCTCGGATTTTCGCGATGCGCGAGCAAAATTTTGATACGCTGCTCTTCTTGCTTGGACGGCATTTTGACAACTGAAGAGTGAATTCCAAAATCAAAATAGGAACAACATTCTACACACACACACCTTCAAAATGAGGGGTGTTCAGGTTTTTTAAATGCAATATTGAAAGAAATACGTCAAGTTGATATTGACCAAATTTTGACCGTATCGCCCTTTATTGCTACAATGGGAGGTCGTATGTCCCATCAGCTTGCTTTTTTTGCAGAGGTACAAACAACCGCACAGGTAATCGAAGTTTTCCCAACTCGACATATTGAGGGGGGGCTGAACCAGAAAAAGTCACACGAAACGAGTCTGACGGAGTAAACTTCTTTTCACCCTTAGTGATCGAAACTGTGCCTAATTTTCGCACATCGAGTATCTTGACTGAAGGAAGCAGAGGGTTCTTGAATCGACCAACCCCCTGCTTCAACAGGATCTCAGGGGTCAAACTCGCTACGGAAACCGCACCTTCTATCTCAATACCCCGAGCTGGGATTATCTCGGCAACGGCCTCACCTTAATTATCTTGGCCACGGCCGAGAATCGTTTCGTCAGATCGTTGGAAATCTGGTATATATTGAGAGGTTTCGTTTTGGGCCGAAAATAGACAACCCAAGGACCAGCTGAACTATCTGGATAAGCACGCGATCGGGTAACTTTAAGAGCTACCCCATTCATCTTCCGATAAATCATCCATGGCTCACTTGTGGGAGCTTACGGCTCAACCTCTAACGTAGTTATCTACAATCAATCACAGATACACAAAGTAAACCTATGCACACTCTCACATACACTCTCAGTCATTTTCCACGCTCACACACATAAACAGAAACAAAAACTTATCTTATATGTATCACTGATCTGCTGCAGCAGGGCGACAAATGTGCTGCTGTCGAACGACGATGCGTGGCCGCGTGTGCCTGCTAGTCGTTGAGCTGAACGATGATGATACTGGTCGGTGGTGGTTAGCAGATGATCGACTGCACGCTACACACGATGATTTGCTGGTGTGCGTGCCGTATAGAAGCGGAGCAATATGGCTTTTAGATCGTGGCAATATTGCTAATTGCAATTAATGACCGTGTTGCACTGCTAGATCACACAACGTTTTCTTCTTCAGAAACTGAATTTCACTCGCGATCGAGAAAAACTAAATGAAACTGAAGACTTGTAAAAACACCTAGTAAAAAACTTCTAAAGCAACGGAGAGCGGACCGAACGAACTGTACAGTTCGCTTGTTCACTGGGCAATCAAAACAATTTCATGATATCATGACCTGTTTTGTTTATTTTTTCAAATTATTTTACGTCTTTTAGAGATGATTTCTATGCACAGCAGAGTAAGTCAAGACTCTCTTCGCTTGACTGCTCCGATGAGGTAAGTTTGCTTGTCAAGGATTATGTCGAAACCGGTACCGTTTGAGAAACGCTGGCATGTTATAGGTTTTCGGGCAGTACAAAGCATACGTGGTTTACAGTGGAGCTTTAAAAAAACACTTAGTTACAATAGTTTATTGGTGAATGCGCGCACGATTGAGACCTGAATAACTGCCGATTAATAAGAGTGAGGGCAAGTGTTACTGTGTCGAAAGTGTGGAACATGTTCAGGTTGCCAAATATGCTGATTTGAGCTAACCCTAAACAGAATACGTTCGAAAAAACTGAGTTTTTGTTTGATGCTCGGGAAAACTTTGTTTATTCCTAGGTTAGTATCCTCAGAGTATCAATTTGATTGGAATGTAGATTCGATTTTAAACCATTTTGTATGACAAATTTGCAGAATAATTCCAATAAAACGGTACACGTCGTCTTAAATTTTAATAAACTGGAAACTTAATTATCAATTTTCACTGTACACAACTTCGCCAACTTTAAGCTAGTGTTAAAGGCAATGTTCGGCAGTATCGTGACGGAGCCAGAAATATCCACTCTCTTTATCCTACCGCTTTTTTGTTAATGAACTTCGTCAACGTCAAAATATACAAGGGAAGAACCTCAAAACAGGGACAACAAAGCTGCACGAGACCCCTGAGCTAATCTACTGTGTGTGGTGTGTAGTGAGCCAAATCATCACTGCAATAAAATCATAATTTCTCTTATTCCCCCTTCGTAAACGCAGTCATATTGGAAGTGCAGAGAAACTGGAGGGTTGGCTCGATGAAGACAGAACAGAAATGTATGTCAATTTGTCAGCTTTTATTTCTTTTGCATTTACTCCAAACAAAGGCATATGCAGTCGAAAATGAAGATGAGGATTATTTTCGTCGCTTTTCTCTTCGAAATATGTTTCAATGTCACCAATGTACCGAATAGTTTCATCTAAGAAAGATCAAAATGGTTTCTACGGGGAACAAGCTTTCTAGAAATCGATTTGATGTGTTTGCTATACCACTCACAGAAAATCTCCGGTATAGGGAACCCTGTTTAGAGCCATGGAAATGCTACGCCAGAGAGCAAAACTGTCTGAATGAGTCGTTTTGTATTGTTTGAAAGTTCCGTCTTCGATGCAAAAGATTATCGGAATGCGCAAATCCTTGGCAGCCGGAGTGAACTGCAAGGGAAGAAGACTACACAAATCAACTAGTCAGATCCTCTCCCTTTGTGCCTAGCGTTTCGTCTCCTTTTTCGCAACCAGTGCCTGCAATGTGAATTGTGTATACCTACCAACGTGCGATTCGGTGAAATAGTGATCCTTGTCGTATTCAGAACCGGTGATGCGTAAATTTGATACATTTGCTGGCTTATCTTGCGCGATGATGCGTTGATTGCAGGGGGTCGATAAGCCTCCTGATGACGACTCACGTTTCGAAGAGTGAAAAGGCAATTGATTTCTGATGTGAGACGAGTCTGAAAGTCAACGGAAGCTAAAAATAAGGCAAAAGTGTCTAGTTTGGGAATTTTCGGTTTGTAAAAAGATTGTGGGAAAGTGAAACTGCTGGATGCGTTTGAATTATGATCTTGACCAATACAAGTTTCCTACAGCTGTTTTGTCGAATTGACATTGACGGGATGCTTACAGTGAGGATTCGGAAAAACTTAAATCCGCAAATCACGGTTGAGTATTCAGGTTCAATAATCAATTGCTCGTGTGAAGTGACTCCCCGTGCAAATCAAATGGAACGTCACTTCACCGTGGCAACAACTGTCACCTTGTATTTGAGAGTGAATCAGCTCCAGTGCTTTGGATTTTCATAAAATATCTATGAGAAGTTAAAATGATTTTCTCCATGTGTAGTTATGATGTTTACCGGTTTTCATGGTAACCGCTGTCACTTCTATGCCAACTGAATCTTGTTTGCTGCAATGACAGAAGTCGGCTCCAAGTGTGGGTAAACATCAAGACGTTGAAAATTAATTCGAAAGTATCTTAAACCCTTGATTGAAGGAGTAGAATGCATCGCTTCTTGTTTACTATTCAGCTTGTTTAAATTATAACATACAGAACATAGAGATTAGTTATCACAATTGAAAATCTGATGGATTTCGCATCAACACAGCCCAGTAACCTTTTCAAGTCTGCGAGAGATTTGCGTCAGATTGTTATCGATAATCATGTTAACTTTACCATTTTACCACATGCCCAGCCCACCGTAGTCAGTCGATTTTTGTGATGTGAACGATGAGAGTTTTTTTTCAGGAAATGATGAGATTCATGGTTCATTCGCTTCCTCCTCGTTCCCATACCATATTTTAACATTCCATCGTAGAACGTACGCAATACCTACAGTTCAAACACACCAACGCGCGTTGATCGTTCACGAGCAATGTCCATGTTTCGTGACCGTAAAGGAGTACCGGTCTGATTAATGTCTTCTAGATGGTCGACTTCGTAGTTCGATGAACTATGTTTGATCTTATCGTCGTTCGGAGTCTATAGTAGGCACGTTTGCTAGCCGTAATGCGCCTTTGTATCTCTCCGTTGATGTCGTTATTGGTGGTCACCAATGAGCACAGATACATGAATTTGTCTACTACATCGATTTCATCGCCGTCGATCTGAACTCAGGGTGGGTTACAGATAAAGTCTGTGCACGTTTAATTTCGGACACAAAAATAATAGCTGCAAAAAAATTACAGATAATTCCACAAAACCCGATTGTTTATTTCACAATAATAGAGTTATATCTACTTTAGAAACAGTTGATTAAGATGTTAATCATACTTTGAGTAAAATTCTCGAACTTTCTGCGGTACACGCGCTATCAGATTCCGTACCGTATCCAAAGATATGCCATGATGATTCTCCATCTTAAAAACATTGGTATCATTTGCTTCAGTACTTCTCTACTAGGTGAAGTACTGGACAGTTTGGTAATTTGGCACGTATTTGACCTCTTGTACCTTCACCACCTTATAGTCACAAGAGACCAAATCAAGCCAAAACAGAGCTGGAGAGTCGTGGTTTCTCATAAACGGTAGCAACCGCTTTTGCTGACATTTTTTTCTCGTACAAATGCTTATTGGTAGTTCTGCTGGAGACGAAACTTTTAGATTTTCGGGGGTAGTGTCCACAACTTTTTGTACGTATGATTTTGACATTCTAACTCTGCGAGTCACATTTCGCACAGAAAGATTGGGATTTTTCTTAATAATGGCTACTACCTTCTTGTCCACTTGTCGGGAGCATACTTTTCGATTTGTTCCACTTCCAACCTAGCGATCCACAGTAAAGCGCTGGTCTAATGATTTTCAAACACACCGGTACCTTTCAGTAGTTTTAGTTTCTTGTCAAGATCGCGTTCTGATAAATTTGGGTTTTGCTGCCGTTCGTACAAAATGCGTTTACGCACTTCCACTTGATTCGACGCTATTTTACTAAATGTAACAAGAATGTAAACATGTTGTACCACGAAATAAAGTGGAGAGTTTCAGTTGTCATGTAAGAGAAACAATCCGCAGCAATCCGTGAAATAATTCAAAATCTACACTGATAGAAAAATGTCCGAAATTCAATGTGGACAGGCTTTAGAACAGGCTAACATCATATCGTGAGCCTATCCTCCTCAAGTATTTTGATTTTACCGCATTTATGAGAAGCTTAATGCTACTTGCTTTAGCCATAAGTTGTACGTCGTGCTACGATATTGTCACAGCAAAAAAGTTAGACGGACTTCCTGAAGACCGTACTGTTCGTGTCCATCCTCACTCTTCGAATAAAACCTTCCAATGCAATGTTTAATATCAAACAAGACAATTCGTCACCTTACCCTTACCTCCCTGCTCTGGTTTTGTTCTCCTCTTTGTGGGCGTTGTTCGTGCTCGGTTCCACGCTGGAGAGCCATAGGCAAAAACAAAATTGGGGTTAATGAGTGGAATAAACGCCGCCAAGCAAAAGGAAATTGAAAGCTGCCACCAAGAACAAGATTGGCGCCTGTACCAGAACGCTGGCCAAGAAGTTCGACACGTCGCGGAGCACGGTGGCCGGAATCCTGAAGACGGAGGATTTAGTACGTTACAAGCGAGCATCCAGACTTAAAAACATGGAGAAACATCTGCGGGAAATCCCGAAGAAGCGCCAAAAGCTGCGCCATAAGTACTTTAAGCCGGGTGTTACTATACCATCGTTTTGAACGACGAGAGGTACTTTGCGTTCTCGAACAGTTCACCACGAGGAATATGAGGTTCTATACCAGCTGGACACTACCCCCGAAAAGATTAGATATTCCAGAAAAGCCTAATTTAAACCCAAGATATTAGTGTGGCGGCCATTTCTACCGCTATTACATTACCGCTGTTAAATTTATCTTTACGTACAGACGACTTGTCTGAGACAAGTAGGGGTATGGGGGTCAATACAAAAGTCTACACCAAAAATGGTTGCTTTTGTAGAAATGCACCATAAGGATGAAGATATTGTGTTCTGGCCGGACCTAGCTTCGTGCCATTACGCAATGGACCCTTGAGATTGGTTGACCGCCCATATCGAAGATAATCCCCCAAACGTACCCCAGGCGCGGCCAATCAAATCGTATTGGGCCATACAGTCCCAGTCGGTGTACGTAAATAGTTGAGAAGTCACCACCGATCAAAAAAAATAAATCCCGTATCATTCGATGTGCCAAAAAAGGGGACCTCAAGGTGCTCAAGACCATGATGGCAAGGGTTCCGGGGATTTTGAGGAAGATTGAAGATAAAGTGCCACTATCCGTCCAATTATTTTATACCTCAAACGCACATTCTATAGAATTGTAAAAATGCAATTAGGGATTGGATTTAAAAAAATACAAACATTTTTACCTAACGTGTTTACATTAAGTTCCGCTACTTATGCCTCACCAGTTATTCTCAAATTAAAATAAATAAATAAAATAGAACAGGTAGTCATATTTGACACTCTGCTAATAAAAATGATAGTTTAAAGGGTTCAAATCTAACTTCTATGAGAATGCGTCATCAATTATCTGCTTTGTTAAGTACAAATGAGATATAAAGCCCGATTCAAAGTAAATTTGGACACATTCAAGTGATCATAGTTCAAGAATTAAACAACATACACGGTTGATCAAAACAAAAAACGAAAGAATATTTATATAAGCTTTCAAATAATATATAACAAGTTATTACATTTCACCGTTTCGAACGAACTGTCGCAATTCACTTGAGATCAATGCCATCATGCTCTGTTCACTGTACCGGCGAACTTATTCCACTAAATTTCGGCCACTAAATTTTGTTTCAGGGAGCGATGCCGATGTTTACTGGCACAAACAAACTTATATCCTTCTCTTGAAAGGATGTTACGCATGGTGGAAAAGTTGGACTCGTATTTCTTTGCCGAATCACGTATGGAGAGACGTGGATTGCCATTCACGTACCTCAACACCTTTCTCCTCAGCTCTTTGCCCCTATTGCCACTTTTATGATAGCTGCGCTGTGCTCTATCCACACTCAGAGTATCCTTGTAACAACACACCGTTGACTTTTAAAATTTTAACACTTTTTGCTATTTTTGAGGCAGACCACGAAGGATCCTCTAGATGTGTGTGCACAATTAATTTCATAATTTCAATTCTTTTCTCAAGTTCTATGATCTGTTATTTAAAGATGCGTCGATCAATCGAGAAAAAACTTTTCACAAATTTCTTCGTCGATGAAACATCAACAAATGCTTGTTAAACGTTTTTTGTTCCAACCACCAGGGACGTGGTGGTGTATTAAACCGTGCGTCCAGATTTACTTTGAATGGAGCTTTATAAAGATTTAGATTTCAAGACATTCTAACAAAACAAATTTGCATAATGTCAACTGTATAAAAACACAAGGTAAACATGAATGCTAGCTGTAATAGTTCTTGACGCTAGGTGGTTTCATGCATTGAGCGGCAAGAGTGTCAAGAAAGCTGTAGAAAATTCTGGAGAAAGAAGATTTTTTTCTGAATCAAAATCTCTTCTAGATTTCATAAACATAGAAAGAACTCTCACTTTCTTTGCTTAATGTGGCTGAGTGGTGACAAAGATTTTTGAACTGCTACTGCAAATCGTATCTAATATTAATATTTATTAACGAGCCTTTCATTTAGTGCCCGGTTCCGACTGGATGCAACATATCTTTCTACAGAAACATTAGCCTACATTTTGCACTGAAATCTAAAATTTCCGTATACCCAAATTTCGTAGCTATAATAAAGTACACAAAATTAAAAACTGTTACCATTGTTTTGTTCTTGTAAACATTAATTAAAGCATAAATAGTTAATTGTTTGTCCGTTTTGAACAATTGAACAATCTCATGTTCTACATAAGAATTATCAGACTGGTCAACATAGTGCGTGTGGCAGAGAAAGAACATTTGACAAATTGCTTTTCATTTACTACGACCGCTTCGAGCTGAATGTGCGAAAGAGCTACATAAAATAGAAAAGAAAATGTTGTTTGTATTTCTCCAACCAAATCCTTCAGCTTACCGAACATGTCACGCCAAATCCACAATATGTCAACGGTTCATACGGATTAAATTGTTCCCCAGTAAATTGCTCATTTTGCGTTTTGAAAGCGATCATGACAAAGGCTTCGTCGGACAAAAACAGAATTTTCTTTCTATGTCAATTTTTACCTGAACAAGGCTCCTTAAATCTTAATTAATAATAATTGGTTTTTATTGAGGTGCGACTAATGGGCTTCGGTCTGGCAAAAGAAAACGACGAGAATTTGCAGAATTTGACGTAAGGCGTTTCGAATTCTTTTTCTATGATGAAATGTTCATGTGGAATCTTCTTTACATTTCTCTTCTCCTCGATTGCAAAAAAAAAACTGAAATTGACCGTTGTTCTGGTATCAATCGAATTGAAAGTTTAGAATCACTCGTAATTGTGTTATATAAGTCGATTCACTTAAAATCTAAACGAACTGCTTATTTGCTCCGGTTCTCGGTTCTCAAATTGACAGCAGATTGTTTGAGAAGCTCATCTCTTTTCGAAATTAAAGTTTTGTTACAATTGATTAGTGTTTAAAAAAGTTGTGACAGTTGGAGGCCGAAATAATGAATTTTGAACACCCATATTGAAAATCCAACGTGGTTATGCTTAAAAATTGCGATATCGTTGAATTTGGTCGAATCTAATATCGTTATATTTGTTTAGTATTAGGACCTAACTTGAAGTGTGCTGAAGTAAAATAAACCAGCCTTGTGAACTGTACGTTGACGGCTTCTAAAACGCAAGAACACATTAGTATATGTCGTATATATCACCGTGTGCAAGAAGCCAAGTATACAAACTATATTTTGCTACTTTCTTCTCATGCAAATCTCCACGCTAACTTCCACCTTTTCCAGGCTGTACCGCTATTCCGCACATATTCCAAACAGTAACAGTCTACTCATGGATTGATAATGATGGAAATTAATTCGGCAGTACAGTGATGCCGTCGCTCATGACTATTACCACTACTAGTGGCACTACTACCAGTACTAGTGCAATCTCACGTTCAGTTGCATTGTGTTTACCCTCCTACATTTCAATATGTGTTCCATGTGTTTTTCAAAGTTATAGCTATCAAACTTTTGTCGATCACTTTTCTAAAGTAAAGCTTGCTTCAGATAGAATTGGAACAAAAACAATTGCCTGTATTTCAGTTATTTATTATTGAATTCAAGATCTTTTTTTATACAAATGTAGCGTTTTCTTCATACTTTTAAGAAAAAATACGGATAAAATAATTCGTCACCGTTTCGAAGGAATTCTCGAATTTTTCCTGTAACACGGCTCATTAGGCGGCGCACACCTTCTTCATCCATCGTTTTAGCTATCTTATTCCACCAGGTCTTCATCTGATTGAAGTCTTTGACAACCTTTCCCTTTGCCTTGAGTCTCCTCTTCATGATTGCCCAGTATTTCTCAATAGGGCGGAACTGGGGGCAGTTGGGTGGGTTAAGGTTTTTCGGAACAACCTGGACCCCTTTCTCTGCATACCATTCTTGAACGACTTTGCTGTAATGACAGCTTGTCAAATCTGGCCAAAACATTACGGGATGGTCATGGGATCGAATGAACGGCAAAATTCGTTTTTGGAGACAGTCTTTTTGGTATAGTTCCGACGTCATTGTGTTATTTGTAATGAAAACTTTCGTTTTTTTGCCACAGCTGCAAATGCCCTGCCAAATCATGAATTTTCGTGCAAATTTGTCGGCAAAAACAAATTTAAATTTGGCTGGAACATCCCCCCGAGCCGTTGCCAAATAAAATTTTTGACCTGGGATTTGCCCGAAGTCAGCCTTGGCATAGGCTTGACAAATCGTCCATCAGAAGACACCCATCGAACTTGGTCAGCACCTGGTCGTATAGCTTCCGAGCACGGATTTTGGCCACACTATTCTGTTTTATGGTCCGATTTGGCTGTTTGCTAGCTCGATACGACTTGATTCCTTCCCGGAGTCGAGTTCTCCTCACGGTACTATGGGCAGCACCGAATTTTCTGGTCAAATCACGGTCCGACAGATTGGGATTCCTCATAATCGTCTTCAAAATCTTACCACGCAGTTTCCGGTCGACAGTTCCACTCCGACGATTGGCTTGAAGATTCCGAATCGTCGTCAATGTTTTCTTATACCGTTTGATATCGCGCCATACGGTATTTCTGGGCAATTTCAGCTGTTTAGCTAGCCTAGATGCAGACCACAATGGATTTTCCAAATAACTGTGCACAATTTTTTCCCTTCTTTCGGCTTCCATGTTGATTGTTTACAAAGTACAGTCGATTTGCGGAATGTCAAAAATACATGCGTGAAGCTGACAAAATTCCCGACACGTGGGCGCCAAGAACTTCCAAATCCGTTCACCAGGAGCGCCATAATATGAGCAAAAGTTTGTTCCAATTCTAAATGAAGCAAGCCTTACCGCAGTTTTTGAATTTGGTGCTACATCCAGTTCGCGAGAGTTATTAACGTGGAAAAAATCAATTTTACGACTACGATATTTGAGATCTACTATTGTTTTCTGCCGCTCATGATTTTCGTCGTGCAACCGTCACGCCGCCTGCCATCTGTTCTCAGAAGCAACACGACAGTTTGTTTATTTACATCTGCATCATGGTGAAGAAATGCGACGGCGATTCTTGTTATGGTGGATCCGGTCGAGGTAGAAGAATCGAATACACGAAATGCCGGTAGCAATTCTATCTGAAGTGCGTTAGTTTAATCGGGAACCAATTCTAAGCTGTTCGAGAATGCCCCGGTGCTCTCTGGTTCTGTGTCGTATCCCGTAACAGCGATATCACAGCCAAAAATCACCCCGATGGTTCACCAGCTGCATACGATGTCAGTCTTCAGCGCATCACATCAATCCTGAAACTCGTCGGTGCCCAAATCGACGTGTTATGCTCTATCGGCCGTGCAATTGGTTCATCATTCACGCGACCAAGTTGATAAACCCATCGCTCAGCTCAACGTGATTCGAAAAAACTTTCTGTGGTATCAGATTTGTTAAAAAAAATCACATCGCTTGGTTCGAACGAGACTAAGTTATAGCGATGGAATTAGTACACTGCCGAATAAGACCTCTACCTCGTTTGTCATTTGCAAAATTGGCTTCATTTTGGATGGCGATAAAAAAAACTACAAAAGATAAAGTAGAGGAATATTTTTTTTCATCCTACGTGTCTTTTAAAACAAAATACTTCGCCACCCTGCCAAGGGTCCTTACGGATCCTTAGCCATCTAATGAAAAGATAAATGCCAAGTCACAGAAGTACCTTCTTGGGGAACGTTGTGTAGGAGATATATTTGATGTCAATGCTTACCTTCTTGGTGGAAGACGCCAAACCTGGTCCTCTGCCAATCGTTTCCGTCCAGCGTCTAGGAGGTCTTGTCATCAATTGAGCATGAGCATGAGTATGAGCATGAGCATGATTGACCCCCTCTGTTATTATCAGATCAGATGTTATTACCCCAGAGACCCAGACGACACTTGGGACTAGCGTACATCCTAAAAACTGGTGATTTCAAACTAAGGGAATATCGGCGCTGGTCCCGTCCGATTACAGATCAAATAAGGAAAAGGTAGGAATGTGCTGACGCAATACACACTTCAATGGATGCCGAGAACACCTCTGCACTTTCACGAAAAATCACTGGTATATAGAATATCTGAAATTGGTGGCATCAGGGTTCTTATTGGTAAAAGATAAGTTGTGGTCACACGGCGTTTAGTAAAGTATTTAATCATTTGTACCGATTTCTTAAAAAAGTCTAAATATTGAACCGATTTACATCAACAGTAAGGATCCTATTGGGGCCACCCACAAAGCGTGACGGGGGTTTTTCATTGGAAAAACTAACTGGTTTTTAATAATACTGAAATCTGATTTGAAGTGACTTTAACCAATAGCAAGGATGTTATTGTGATGGTGGTTTTTCGTTACGAAAACAAGGAGCCACTCACATAATGGTATAGTGGTTTACTTGCTCCAGGATATGGTGACACGACGAGTATGGCGAACCAATATTATGGATCACAATTGAATGTGATTACCACTACCACCACACCCAGCGAACCACCACATCGCACCAGGAAGCAGCTTTGTTGTTTGTTCTGAGGTCACTCGATCATTCGTGCCACCAAACAATAGATACCCGAAACAATAAATATTGCCCAATAAAGCATTGACAGCACCGTTCACAGCCCATGCTTAAAACAAACTCTTGTTTTTGTAAACTTTAAGTTTTTACAACTGCAGCCTGCAAAATTTTCTACTACTGTAACTAATATCTGCATCTGTCAAGTAGAAGTTTCTGAAGAATAACCGGGGCTAATCCTTTTAAAACTACGAAATTTCGTGCCTTCTAGCAACTTTATGCTTCTCTTGATTTCCAAGTTCATCGAATGTGCAATCATGCATTTGTCAAAGTTTCGGAGGCTCTATATGTTATTGTACGCAAAGCTCGATTAATCGTTCTTTTGCAGGGGAAAACGTACTCTAATGTTATAATTCTTATTTTTGTCTGTCTATGCATCTAGATTGATATCGAAATGGAAACGCGAAAAATGCCTACGCTGCTTCCAGCGTAAATCTCGGATTATTTTCCAGGATTTTGGAAGTCAATTTAACTCAAAAAACATATTGTAGCTATACCAGCGTTTACTATACGTTGTGATCTTCTGCATTCAAACCGGATTCTTTACGAACGACCATGGCGTATTCTAGCTTAAAGTTCTGCACAACTAGGCATCGATGGATAATACGATACCACATGAACGTTAATATTGTTAGACGTTAACAATTAATAACTCTGCTGCTCAGCAAAAAATACCTTTGCTACGTAATTGATGACATAAATGATAAATCAAAGCTGATACCAAGCAAAGAGCAATGGATGAGTTTGATATAACGGGTGGCTGACTTAAATTTTTGAATTTTTTCGAAGCCCCTCAACAACAAATGAGCTCAGAGATAAATGAGAATGAATATGTGTTAACACTCTCTCCTCTTTCTGATAGTATATTTTGTATTGTTAGTGCTTGTTTAGTTTAGCTGCTTGTTTAGTTTAGTTCATCAGTTTACGCCGTCGAAACAAGAAGCTTCTACGAACAAAAACTGTTCGGTACCGAACACAAAACTCGACAAAAACTGTTCGGTACCGAAATGTAGCGGCTCCGACTGTTTATCATATCCTAAGATTCCCAACAACTACTCACAACCAAGGTAGTGGAAGACCAGCCAAAGCTATGAACGCAAAAGGATTTCGCTCTCTTACTCGTGCCTTCAAGAAAAAAGATTCGCTGAGCCATCAGGATGCCGCAAAACAGTTCAACTGTTCTCACCAGTGCATCTGCAAAACATTGAAAAGAGTTCAGTTAAAGTGCCGAAAGACAAAAAGAGCCCCGGAATACACAGCGAAACAGATTTTGACACAGAAATCCCAATGACGCTGATTGATAAAAAATATTCCGGAAAACGTTTTGTTTTGGACGACGAATGTTACTTTCCTCTTTCGAACGTATATTCCCGGAAACGATCGCTACTATTCCATGGATAGTTCTCCAAACAAGAAATATAAGTTTAAACTTAACCATGGTTCGATCCCTCTGGTTTGACAATCAATGAAGATATTCGCCAGTACGCATGTTTGAAGAAAAATTTGATTTTGTGGAACATCATGCAGAATAATACGTGTTTTGACCGGATAGAACATCACGCCAAAAAACACAATCGTTCTTGATTACCCACCCGATCCCATTTGTACCCAAAAACCCCAACCCGCCACATCTGCCTTAGTTTCGTTCAAGAGAAGAATAGTTCGAGATTTAGAGCTCCTTGGTGTAAACAAAATAACTAGAGAACCACAAATTGCAAACAGTTGACTGGTAGAATCAAAAGAAGCATTCGAAAATTTGACATGGATCCGTACAACATCAAACGGAAGCTTCGCCGAACCTTACGGATTT
This sequence comes from Aedes japonicus, assembly GCA_034211315.2. Lineage (NCBI taxonomy): Eukaryota > Metazoa > Arthropoda > Insecta > Diptera > Culicidae > Aedes > Aedes japonicus. The sequence continues at coordinate 18,038 of JASCZW010004291.1, read as the reverse complement.
TTTTTAACAATAAATTTTATCAATTTAACTATTTTTTTTAACAATGGACAATGTATCTTTAATTTTAAAAAATCAGATCTTCTGCAAGTTGTTATTTGTGCTTTTTTTTCAGCTTGAGAAAGAAATTCCATAATTTTAGTTGACACCCGTTAGATGAACGCTTCAAAAGTAAGCAGCTGTTGAAATAGGCATCAAGCAACCTCATTTGGCTAGCAATATTTACTTGTAGCAAAATCAGTAATTGTTTTCTGTAAAAGGCACCATAAACGGGGAATATTATAAAACGGAGAGCTTTAAAAAACGTATATCGGTGTTTTCGATGTAGCTCATTGAAAACCCGCTGTTTCACTTCGCTAATAGCGTGCTGAAGTAGTAAGAGGCTAGTTCAGCTGATTTTGCCCCAAAAAACATTTGTCAACCGAAGTATCCAGAAATCCATCCGATCGATTCCTCTTGGGCCATGTTGGAGCGAGAACTTAAAAAGGTCAAAGAGGAAATGAAGAGAATGACTTTGGAAGTGAAATTATGAAAAAGGTACCGCATGCGATCTAAAGGCGATGTTAAAAAATCAGTGGGGTTGTGTACAAGACACGACCGGTTGACGTAGACTACGTTAAACCAAGTGATGCATCATAATGTCAGGGAAATTCTGTGTGGCTATCATTAGCGTTAAAAGGGTTTCAATAATTCGTGCCGGTCGCTTACCCTTTCCGATAGAAACAGTTTAAGTCACAATATGACGGGTGCGGCTCTTATGGGACATTAGATCAGCGTTTTGAAGCCAGTATGTAAGAAAATTCTATTGTACGCTCTTGAGATATTATTTGGTGGCCCTGAAAAGGTCCGTTTGGTTTTATGAAGTCAGTATGTGGGAAAATTCTCTTGAGCACTCTTTATAACTCTTTGGTGGCCCTGAAAAGGGCCTTTTGGTTTAAATGATGACACGACCACGGTTGCACGTTTTACGATGGAGTATCTTTAAGGCCTAGAAGATAGTTAAGGATCTGTTTGGGAATATATAATTATAATTAATGTTAGTTTTGCTCATTCTTATAATCATAATCGCTTAACATTAATAAATGTTTATTCGTATGTCATACTGTGCCTGAACGGCCTGCATCTCGGAATTCTCACCATCGCCGGAACCATCAACAATGTTTTGCATCGTTTGGGGGATTTCAGTAACGACAGGCAGCGGAGGAAATTCTACAATACGTACATACAAACATGACTGATACCATGTCTCCTTTTCAACATTCACCATTTAAATACCATACCATTCGGGTCATTTGCATACAATCTGAGTTGTAGTATGCCTTTGCCTAATTCAACTTCTAAGAATCAAAGATTTGCAATTAATGCAATTTTAGCAATTCTAGATTTCAAGGGTAATAATAAACATTGAAATACTCTAGAATTTAAATAACGATAAAATTCGTTATCAGAAAATATCCGACAGGTTATAGTGATTGTTATGAAAACACATATCAATTGCAACATTTTCAGATAATGTAAGCGTCTCTAAAAATGTTCAAAAATTCAGGAAGTTTTATCAAACAGAAAATAACAAAAATTATCTTGCAGTTGTTATAAGGTTATATACAAGTATATAGGGTATATGTCCCTTGACTCAGTCGATTATGTAGCGCACGATTACAATTTTAACTATAACTCATACATTAGTTTAGCTAAGAAACGATATTCAACAAGTTATACCTTGTTGACATGCTACATTACTTAACAAAGCGTTTGCTGTACTGGAACATGAAAAGTCACCAACATTATTAAGTCGAAAACATTTGATGGATATGGATATCATTAAGGATTCTTGTTCGAACGAGTTTCAGTAAAGTTTATTTATTTCATCGCTCCGGGCATTCGGCTATATTTGGTATACCAACAAAATATAAAGCAACTTTATAACATCTAAATGACTTTCTTATATGCCATTCCATTTCAAAACATTAAAATTCCCACTATATGCATTTAGTTATAAAGGTGTTGGTATGAATAAGCCCTTCAAAAAATACACAACCGCTCACTCTTACTTTTCCATTGAAAACTTTTAGGTTCTACATTTTACTATGTGATGAATACATCACGCCATAGTTGGAAATATAAGGTTAAATGCGTACCTAAAGTATGGTCTATGGTTTTCATGTGAAATTATTATTCATGTTTCTATGTGAATATCAGGTAAATTAGTGAGTCCATCATGGCTAAAACGTTAAGGAAATCGAAATATATATAAATATATTAGATCTCGCAGAAGAAAGAGAGTGAGTTTTATAAAATATCATTATTCTTTGCAATGGGTATGGGAGAAAAGGTTGGTTAATATATAATAAATTCCTTTAAATATAAAATTAACACCTGAGAAAATAATCACACATTAATATATGTTCAGTGCATTATTTGTATCGATATCATTTTTAGGTTCATATGATGTAAAATCACGCTGCGCATGTCATCACTAGAATACAATTAATACTATGTTGAAATTTATTTAGACAGGGAGCGATAACATAGAGAGATATTCAATTGCTTTGATTACATGCACTTTGTCAAATTGATTTATATTTAATAAATATTAATTTCCTATATCTAGTCTCCAGCGTCCCAACTAGTTGTTGGCAACGCATTACCTCTTGCTGCTTTCAATTTCGCCCGATAACTACGAGCTCCCTCGGCATCGGTGCACGGTCGTTTCGGAGGATTTCCCGTATGGTCGCTCTTTATGCGCTTCCTGAATCTGCGCAAGCGTTCTGGATCAAATCGGTTAGGCATTCTCACTTTCACTATGTTTCTCAAAAGTGACAAACAAATCGGCACTAGATTAAATGGCGCACAAACCGAACGGAATATTAATTTAATTCTTATTACTCTCTGAACTGGATTGGTTGTCTTCAAAAGGACAGATTATTTGTTAGTGGTTAGCGCCAACCAGCTGGGTAAAATTTTCCCGACGGCTCGCCCTCCATGGAGGTGTTTTTGCAGTTGCGGCGAAGGAATCGGCACCATGATATTAGGCGCACAAACCGAACGAAATAAAAGTTTAATTCTTGTATAAACAACTCTTTTAATTATATTGGTTGTCCTCATGAGGACAGGTTATCAATTTATGGATTGCGCTAACCAGCTGGGTAAAATTTTTACCGACGGCTCGCCCTCCATCAATCACCGAACTAAATTTAAGATTAGTTCTTTAAAGGCTCCACCAAACTGCAGCGTTTTTTTTTGCCGCCGCAGCGAAATCACGACGGAAAAATCGCCGCGGTGAGATAACATACTGCTGCTCGCCCCCAAGGACGCTTTCCCCCAAACAGCAGCGTTTTCAAAGAGCGGCGAAACAATCACCGAAATGAGGTAAGATGGTGGCTTGCACTAACCGACGCGATTGTGCGCCCCCATAATCCGCCATTTTACCTCATCGCGACGATCGCTGTTTGGGAGAGCTTTGCCATATTACCACCAGCTGCTACGCGACCACCAGCTGCCTCTGCGACCAGCTCCGTTGCCGGCAAATGAAGCAGCTGCGACCAGCTGCCTGCGAACAGGTACCAGCAACCGCCTCCGCACAGCTTCAATGCTGCCAAGCGACTGAAGCAAAATTTTCCTAAGTGTGCGTTCTATGCCGTCCTCAGCTGCATGCGAGACGTACATGGAGAGACGAATGACATGATTGGTTAAAGTCTCTCTCTAACACAAAGAAGAAGAAGAAGATGATGCAAAACGTTCCATGCTTCGATTTGAAATCTGAGATAGGAAATTTGGTAAATTTACTCTGCAAAATGGCATTATAAGACATCACCTTATATTTGCGTTATTTTCAATAGTTTACTATTGCTGGAGAGTAATGTTTGACAATTGAATTGGAGCGCGGTAAAATTTCCGACCGATTGAGGAAGAAATCATGTAAATATATCGTGGATTATTTGAGTTATTCGCGTACAAAACGTACGGTTTTTCGTGACGGTCGCAATATTTTAGATTTTCATTTGACACCCTACCCTTGCCGTAAGACGTAGTCTACGTCAAAAAAGGAACTTGCACCGTAATTTAAACCGCCTACAGCAGTGATTTAAATCCTGACCTCTCAGTACATCAACTCGCAAAAAGCTGGAATTTCAGAAATCCACAGTCTACAGAAAGAATACCAAGAAATGGAAACAAAGTTTGGACGCGTGGTGCTTTCCAAAAAGAAGCAGGAGGTTAAAATTGCCAAACAGTTCGAACAAATCTGGACCATCAAGGTCACTAAAGAGTCTGAACAAACCTTTATTGCTGGAGTGAAGCACAAAGCTCAAGATTCTTATATCAATGTCGAATAACGATGATTTGTTTGTGTGAATCTGTCAACCATGTCCCAATTTATGAAAAAGATAGTTACATTAGAATTAAAAAGTTTCATGTGTGTCTTACTTCAGTAATTTGGTTTCAGTATTTTAGCAGACATAGACCTCCGCTGTACACAAGCCTGCATTTGAATTTTATTCATAAAGCCAAAAATTAATAACAATTGAAGGTGGCGTTGGTCCTGAGTTTTTTTTCCACTGTATTACTTGATTAGTCGGAAAGATAATTTAATATGATGACATTCCTTCCAACAGAAAGCATTGTTGAATGGTAAGAGAGAAGACTTCATGAGATTCCTTTTGCTTCTGAAACCAAAATGTTATTCATATTATGCGTGATTGCATTTGAAATGAATTAATTCCTGATCCACTCAGCTCGACGACAAACCTCTCATAGCGACAGCTGCAAGCGGAGTATTCTACGAGTTTATTAAAATACCACAAATCCATATGCCTGACAAAAATTGTCATGAAGTTCCTCATTCCCCTTCTGAAAATTAAATGAAAAATTCACGCACCCTACGGTAATTAGGAATGCCATTGCAAAACACTCGACTAGTTTGCACTGCACTATGAAAAGTTCAAACGTTGCACTCTTGTGTGCGTGCTTATTGTTTCTCCCAAATTTTGCCGGTCATCATGCCATGTGACACAATGCTAAAACAATAACCACCAACAATACGGTCGCCTTTCCAGTACCTATGTAGCAATAATTTTTAATTTATTTGATTGTTCTCCCTGATTTTCTTTTTTATTTCACAATCGATTGAAACAATGAATGTATCGCAAGTCCTTTTCGAGTTTCACGCTCTTTTCCAATGCGAAACCTGTACGTAAGGAATCAGCTCAGCGAAGGGGGAAAGGACTTATTGGCGAACTGCCGTCACTTGAGCGCCTCGGCGTTCGGCGGGAGAATAATTGTTGAAGTGAGCACTTCAGATTGTATAAAATGTTGATACATTAGGAGTGGATTTGTGATTTCGGAGCACGGCCGATTTATTGCATTGAAGGAACAAGGACGAAACGTAGAGAGTGAGAATCTTTTCAATTTGAAAATCTGTCGCATGCATCAGAATTTAGCCCGGATTGTGTTTTCATTGTGGTGAAAATCTACAGTCGGCAGTACTTGAACTCAGGCAGTTCATATGAGTTCCCGTCATCGAGTAGGTTCAAGTGGCTGCTTGCTTCAATCGATAATAATTCTCACGGTTGTGTATCGTAGTAGGTCACAAGGCTCGATTTTGTGAGCAATCTGTGGTAATATTAGAATTAAAAAACCCGCATTAATCCACCGATGGTGAGACTGAACCCTTCTTACATTTCACCAGAATTACAAACTCAAATGTGGGCAATACTGTACTGGATACATATTTTCATCAGAAATTCCAAAAAGATACAGAAATATTAAATATGCCATACATTCATTTTATAAAATGGGCTATTCGCAATCCTGAACGTATTGTTCAGCGATGTATTTTAAATATTATCATTAATAGTCTTTAATGACCTGTTTATGTTAGTTATATAAAAGGGGAAATTACATAAATATTAGAAATTTCATATAATCAGTCCATAGAATGAATTATTAGACAATCCTTAGCGTCAATTTTGATTATCGATATGGATTCAATATGCTTAATAAGTACATATTCGTTGAAAATAGTAAATGGAGACTTTGTGTAATTTTCGAATATACTTGTTGCAGTTCAAAACCAGACCACTCGAGCCAATCGATGCTGCTCTAATTCTATAGTGTCGCATAGTGTGGCTAGTCCGCTGTATGTGCTATACAACGCTCCAGATACGACACAATAGAATGCAAGCGGCATCGATTGGTGTGATTGGTCTTGTTCGGTTTTGCACTGCAACGAGTATATTGTCATCTCACAATTATGTGCTCTCAGGTATTGTTTTGGTCATATCTCCATGAAGAATTATCCAATCATAATGAAATTTTGACCAGTTGTTTGGAGATATTATAGCTTTGATTTGGCACCAACAAAACTAAAATCGGTACACAAATAGCTCAGTATGTAATCGGAGACTAAACTGTTTGATTACTATTATAATAGGCCTTCAAGTACTGTTTCGTTCATATCTTCGTAACGAAATGTCCGAATGAAAAAAATCAATAGCGTTCTATGGGAATGTTGTAGCTTCCATTTGCCGTCAACAGAACTGAAATCGGTTCACAGATGGCTGAGAAACCGATGTGACATTATTTCGTAACGCACACACACACACATACACACACACACACATACACACACACATACACACACTGACATGTGCTCAGTTCGTCGAGCTGAGTCGAGATGGTATATGAAACTCGGCCCTGTGGGCCTCGGATAAAAAGTCGAGTTTTCAAAGCGATCTTAATACCCTTCTATTGATGTAAGAAGGGTAAAAAGGGAAGATTAACATAATGAAATTTTGAACACTTATTTGGAAATTTTATAACTTTAATTTGGCGTTAACAAAGCTTCAATCCTGAGCTTCAATTTTGATTATCGATATGGATTCAAGATGCTTAATAAGTACATATTCGTTGAAAATAGTAAATGGAGACTTTGTGTAATTTTCGAATATACTCGTTGCAGTTGAAAACCAGCCACTCGAGCCAATCGATGCTGCTCTAATTCTATACAGTAGCATAGTGTGGCTAGTCCGCTGTATGTGCTATACACAAGCGGCATCGATTGGTGTGATTGGTCTTGTTCGGTTTTGCACTGCAACGAGTATATTGTCATCTCACAATTATGTGCTCTCAGGTATTGTTTTGGTCATATCTCCATGAAGAATTATCCAATCATAATGAAATTTTGACCAGTTGTTTGGAGATATTATAGCTTTGATTTGGCACCAACAAAACTAAAATCGGTACACAAATAGCTCAGTATGTAATCGGAGACTAAACTGTTTGATTACTATTATAATAGGCCTTCAAGTACTGTTTCGTTCATATCTTCGTAACGAAATGTCCGAATGAAAAAAAAATCAATAGCGTTCTATGGGAATGTTGTAGCTTCCATTTGCCGTCAACAGAACTGAGATCGGTTCACAGATGGCTGAGAAACCGATGTGACATTATTTGTAACGCACACACACACATACACACACACACACATACATACACACAGACATGTGCTCAGTTCGTCGAGCTGAGTCGAATGGTATATGACACTCGGCCCTGTGGGCCTCGGATAAAAAGTCGAGTTTTCAAGCGATCTTAATACCCTTCTATTGATGTAAGAAGGGTAAAAAGCAGTTGGCAGAAGTGTTTTTCTAGTCGCTGTCATTTTTGCATGTAATTCTACTAATTTCTATCAAAGTTCATAAGTCATAAAAAATGTTAATTGATTGGATGTGAATCGGAAGCGACCGGGAAAACAGCTTTCCCATGATGAAACCAAGTATTGCAGCTTGGTGTTTAAATGTTACGCTACCCTGCAACCATTCAGGAAGCTGTGTTGGAACAGATCTGCGTTGGAAGTCAAACCAATTACGATAATAATATTCCATCTGAGTAAACCAATCTCGATCCTAAAGATATTTGTCGGTAGGCGATATTTGATATTCTGGGAAAAAATCTCCCAACGTCCTTCGGAAAATTTCAAATTGAGGTGAGCTTTCTCCATTATGTCATAATGTCATCATGATCAAATTCATTTTGCAGCAGCTTAAAAAATAGCTTGATTTATGGTATTAGTCAAATTCAGCGCGTTGTTGGGGATTGTAATCGCTGAATGATGTATTGTAATGCACTAAATGCTAGGACAAGAATGTGTGAACATTTTCCTACCGTCATGAGATATAAGTTCGATGTGAACCTTTAGAGGGTTACATAAATTTACGTTCACTCAGTGGTAGTCAAGAACAAGCAGTGTGGTAGAGGATAGTGAGAAGGTGGAAACAATTCTAGTGTATGTTCAGCAATGTAACCAATGGTTTTATCATATTGATACCCCAACACAAAAGGAGAAAAGTCGTTCTATTCTATAAACTGTTCTGAAAAATATAAATACACATTCTTTCTCGAATAGAAAACACCATACTATGATTTTTTTATTGTTTTATTCCCAAACATAGTACAACACAATGTTTTCATTCCATTTTCATTTCAATTTGCTTGATTTTTCGTAGGATATGGAGTTCGCTAACTTTTTACTTAACTTATCCCCATTATTACCACTTTTGGCCAATCTCTTTAAATTTTTCAATACTATCCGCTGGTTTCATTTGTTTTCTCAGCTTCACCTTCGTCAAAGCGCAAATAGTTTCGATAGTGCGATTTTCTGGGCGGTTTGATGGATTCATCTCCTCTAATACAAATACGATATTGTTTCTTTTGTACCACTGTAATGCATATTTAGAGTAATGACAGGAAGCTAAACGATTGTCGGAAGGCCAAACGATTGTAGGCTTGTTATGCTGTTTGATCAAGGATAGCAAGCAACCTTTTTTGCAGACACTCCTACACGTAGATTTGACCATTCATTATGTCTGTCGTAATGAATGGACGAGATTTTTTCCACATCCGCATATGGCCTGCCACATCATTACCTTCTTGCCGAATTTTTCGGTGTGGCTTTGGCTTTCACTGATCTAAGAACATCCTTTCCCTTCGGCGAGGTAATAAACTGTGGTCCCGACAGATTTTTATAATCGAGTTTTATGTAGGTTTCATCGTCCATGAGAAAACAGCTAGATTTTTTGGTCAGCAGTTTGTCGTACAGCATTCGAGCCCTCGTTTCACATGTTCAACCTGTTTGGTGCTTCGTTGTGGCTGGTTCTGCTCCCAACAAGTCTGCAGGCCCATTCATGCAGGCCTATTTGGCACGCATAACATAAGTCGCCGAAGTACTTAGCTTTTCCGCCACATCTCGGACTGATGCTGAAGGATGACGCTAGAAATAGTCCCCTACCTTTCTGTTGATTGTAGGGCCAGCGGGGCCGGATTTTCGACCCCGTCTCGGGGAATCTATGGAATAGCACTGTTGTTGATACTTCCATAGTCCGGTTTGAACTGCTCCAACGCTCACACCTTCTTCCTTAGCCTGTTTTCTGATCGAAAGACCACCGACGGTGCACGTTTTTTCAAACTTCCGTGCGAAAAATTGAAGAAAATGACAACACCAGTTAAATTTGGATGTAAACAACAGTACGCTGCCAAATGTTTATTGAATACTGTACGCATTTTGAATTTACGGGTCAGCATTAGTGTATTTATAATTATCGGAACAGTCTATAATTCTATTTATTAGCCCCTTGGTTGATCCTTGATCCTGTGATTCCAGCCTACAAGTGGAATCCATCTATTGTAGTACAATCCAATTAAAAACGGATGGAATGGATATTGCAGCATTTGCTTTGATGCTGGCCATCAAGGCAATGGATCAAGCTAGTCAACTGAAAGACCTGACCTGTGCGTAGACTGCCAAGCTACCAAGCTCCATGAATAAAATCCATATGTTTTCCTGTGTTTGGTAACAGCTCCGAGTTTATTAATGAAATATCAAAAAAGGTACAACTGCAGGTGCACCGACATCACCGTACAGGTGAGTTTTGTATTCTCATACGTTATTTTTTCCAAAGTGCAAGTAATGGCGCTACAAGCATAAGCCATATGGAGCCAGGACTGTCGTTAATGCTTAAGTCCTAAACGTTTGCCGAGGAATGCAGCATCACTTAACTTTCTGAGACTAGATTCTCCCAACGACCTTTTCATCTTCCTTTTTTTCTGTACACCAAACAGTTAAACATGTTGTTTTTGACTATACATTTACCTTTTCCTTTCCACTACATAAGGCAATGTGGGTTTTTTCCTACTGATTTTTTTTTCATCCAGGCCGACAGTGCATACCGCAATTTTTAGTATTGAGCTCTTTGCCTGCATACAGCACACCTACTATCTCACTGGCAAGTTATTTTCGCCCAACGATTGGTTCTAAAAACACTGGGATAAATTTTATACCACTAAAGCTTAAAGTACTCTGCTTGACCGAGATTAAAGTATTTGGCATCGTTTTGAAAAATAGTTCACCCACATTTACTAGTTTAAACTTATTTTACATCGAATAATTCTGTTATAATATTATCACTTTGCACAAATTTTATCAAATCAAAAGAGTTAAATAACTGACTCTTGGTCAAATAGTCTACGTTCGGTTTCACTTGAAATTAAATTTCTTCATAGAAGACGCCAGATGAGTACATTTATTCTTTTCGTTTTCGTATTCTGGATATGATCGCGGAAACATCCACAAGATTTTTGCACTTCTGGAGAAGGGAGAGTTCATTGAGCGGAAACCTGGTTCTTGCCGTCCGGCCGTTTTTAGCGACTCAACAGAAGCTCAAACGGAAGACGGGCGCAAGGTGGTCATTTATTTTCGTGCGTTGGGCTGGGAGGACGGTGTGACCGGCCAAACGGTCAAGAAGTATTATATCTACATGCGGAAGAGTCAGTCCAAGTGGTTTCAAGCGAAACTCCAGAATCAACGGCTGATGATTCTGGTCAAAAACATCTTCTCAGTGAAGCGGAACGCGGTGGTCCTTATGGACGTTGAGATTTACCTCACATTGGACGGCCACGACTGGCAAGGTAAAGGCTGCTTCACCTCCCCGGCAAAAGAAATTAGCAGCGATGTGAATTACATAACGAAGTTCCCAAAGAAGGTGTTGCTGTGCCTCACAATCAGTGAAAAGGGGATGTTGCCGTCTTCATTAAAAAGTACCACAAGGACGTGGTGTTTTGGCCGGATCTAGCGTCGGCCCACTACTCGAAGCGGGCGCTGGAGGAAATGGAGCGGTTGGGCATGCCAGTGCTGCCAAGCGTGGCAAACCTCCCAACATGCCCCAGCTCCGTCCAATTAAGAAGTTCGGGGCCAATTTGAAGAGGAGAACATTTTCAAATATTTTCGTGGTCAAAACGACGGATATTTGATCAAAAGGCCCACCAAGGAACTGAGGAATATGCCCGCAAGCTTTTTTCTTACACCTATGGCTATTTTTTTTTATTAATCATTTATTTGTACTACCTATGACTAATTTTATGGCTAACTGCCGCAATGCAGCGCGGCAGGGAGTAGAAGTATTTTGTTTGATTTTTTCTTAAGGAATAAAATCTTCTTTTTTACCACTTATCTGCTAAATAGTCGCTTTTTCTCATACGAGCATTATTATCAAAAAAAAAAGGATAGTGCGCGACAAATTGTCAACACTATCATTCACAGCCGAGGTACACCGGGTATCTTACAAGCTACGATACATTTGACTAACACTCTTTTGTAGTCGATTTGAACTTTACTACCGTAGCTGATTCGCAAACGTTCTGTATTGAGTAGTGAGTGTAAAGGGTGAGTCGTTAGTTATTGCATCACTCTTTGCGTTACTTTTTTCATACTTGATGTAAATTAACAAAATTTTGTCTAGTTTCTCTTTAGTGTGAAATGTTTACATCGAATCAGTTGTACAATTGTCAGTGAGATTCCGAATGAGATGAAAGAAAATCAGCAAACCGTTCGGGAAAAAGTTTTGTTTACCCACATGCTAAATCCAAGATTGTTGCATTTAGATGAATATACATCGTTCGACCGTTTAAAGGGTGTTCCAAAGGTTCGAGAAACGGTGACAGTGGACTATAAACCAGGAGCTGATATCGTCGGAGCACTAGATATTGAAGAAGTCTGTAAGTCATTGACATATACTCATATCAACCAAAACATTAGCTTTATTCAACCAAAACTTAGGAAATTGTAAGGATTATTTTCACGTTTACTAGTGATAGTTTGAAAAAGCATTGCAATTTTTTTCCTTAATTTTTTTTAAAGTAAATAATTGACGTGTCACTTTAAGCTTCTCTAATTTTCCAACGACGAAATTGTCCTTATATCCGTCCGATTGGAACTTATTAGGGCATGATGAACCGTGATCTTCGGAAAACCATAGCAGATATGAAGCAAATTTGTCTCGTATTTAGCTAACTTTCAGCCTTCATAAATCTGGTTGGTCACACCAAGGAGACTATCTGGACCCCACATATCTAACCCATCAACACTTGAGGTAGGACCACCGGTTTTACTTTCCTTCTGAACAAAGACGTCATCAAATATTTTTCGCGTTGGAAAATCTCAACGGCGCCGACGCCGAGTTGATACCAGACCGACTGGGTAAGATGCAACTGCGCCTACCACTGCACTACTGGTACCGTCTGACGAGGAAGTAAAACAAAAGTGAGAAAAACGAACCGTAAACGACTATACAGGCCTTGATGAAAAGCATCAGTCGTAAATGTTGAAATTTTACCTTTAAATCAACCTAAAATTCAAACGACGCATTTGACACTTTTGATTGTTATTTTTTGTATTCTCCCCAGCGCGGAAGTAACGATCTTTGATGAAGTTAGCAGAAGCAGAAAATTTCTCATCTCCATGCGAAGCGCTAGGAGCGAACAGTAATTTTATTGCTAGAACAAATAGACATGAAGAGAAAGTGTATTGATAGTTCCGTATAGAGTAACGGCAGGTTTTGAAAATTGAAAGAATACAAGATTGAAAACGAGCGGAGGGCATTTGAACGGTAGTATACGATCAGGCACATAACCCTTTGTCATACTATTTACCCCATGCAGGATAGGCAAGGGGGAAATCCGACGCATTTGAGCTGAAATAAAATCATATACTGAACAACTGTAAAAATGTTTCATTTCAATAACTATCAATCAATCTTACGTGTAGTAATAATTATCAACTCACCCTATATTTACCACTCCAACTTTCTCAGTAGTAAGTCAAATAATATTATAATAAATCGGGCCAAAGGTCAAATAAATGTAGTTGTTTAATTTTTTTTTAAATTAGTTCCTTAAACGTAATGAATAAACTTATTTAAGTGATTATTACAGTAATAAATTTAAATTAAAACACATGATATAATTTCACGGCGAACAAGATGTCCTATCGTATCATTTCGCAATGCATCCTACCGAGATCATACACTGATAGGCAAAATAAAGTGCCCACCTCTTCGTTTTTTCAATTTCTCTCATTTACTTGGTTGAAATTAAAGTTAACACAGTGTAGTTTTTTTCTTATTTTATTTTTTATATTCTTTTTAAGTTTCACTTATGGAATACTGAAAAAAGGAGTTTTACTTAAAGAAAAAAAATCAATTTGTGTTGAAAAAAAAACAGTGATATTTTGACATGTTTTGAAGCAAACGGGTCAACCTGGTGCATTTGTATACGTGATCGCATTTGATTCAATTGAAAAAAATGGAGAACGCAGTGCTTTCGAAAGCAATTCCCTTGTGTATCCGAAAATTGGTCGTTCGTGATGTGCAAAACGGTGAATTGCACCGGGCTGTCGCTAAGAAGTACAGTATCAGTAAGGCAACGGTTGGCAAAATTCTTCTGAAGCTTAAAACGTTTGGATCAGTGGTGGACCGCCCTGGCAGAGGCAGGAACCGGAAAACGGATGCGAGAACGGACACCATGTGCGAAGTCAAGAAGAACCCGAAGGTAACTGTCCGCGAGATCCAGGAAACCCTTCAGTTATCAGTTTCCGGTCGAACTGTTCGTCGCCGTCTCATAGCACAGGGGTTGAATAGCAAACTTGCCCGGAAGCGCCCATTTATCAGCAAGGCAAACAAAGCCAAACGGCTTAAGTTTGCTAAGGAGCATGCTGATAAGCCCCTAGAGTTCTGGAAAACGGTTCTCTGGACGGACGAATCTCGAGCTGTTTAACCGAAAGCGGCGGGTTCGTGTTTGGTGCAGATCGGGAGAGGAGCTTCAGGAGCGCCACATCCAAGGCACGATGAAGCATGGAGGAGGAAATGTGATGGTCTGGGGGTGTTTTTCGTGGGGTGGAGTGGGAAGCATTGTGAAAATCGACGGGATAATGACGGCAGATTCTTACATCAACATCCTGCGAGAAAATCTGGAGGTTTCGCTGATCCAGACGGGCCTTGAAGAGAAGTTCGTATTCCAGCAGGACAACGACCCGAAGCACACTGCCAAGAAACCAAGTCTTTCTTCCGGTCTTGTCGGATCAAACCGCTGGAATGGCCTCCACAAAGCCCGGAACTCAATCCCATCGAGAATTTGTGGGCGATTCTCGATGCCAGGGTTGACAAAACTGGTGTTACCAATAAAAATAACTATTTTGAAGCCCTGGAGCGCGCCTGGGAAGAGCTAGATCCACAGCACCTAAAGAACCTGGTCGAGAGCATGTCGAAGCGCCTGCAGGAGGTCCTGAAGGCCAAGGAGGACACATCAATTATTGAAATGCTTTTATTTTACTTTAATTTATGTTTTCTGTAGCTCTAAATGAAGTGGGCACTTTATTTTGTCACTGTTTTGTTTCTTCAAAACAAATTGATTTATTTTTCTTTAAGTAAAACTCCTTTTTTGCAGTATTCCATAAGTGAAACTTAAAAAGAATATAAAAAATGAGATAATAAAAAAATACAAGTGTGTTTACTTTAAATTTGAACCAAGTAAATGAGAGAAATTGAAAAAACGATGAGGTGGGCACTTTATTTTGCCTATCAGTGTTTAGTTGACACGTGACTGTTTGCATTTGTAATGCTTGGTTTTCTTATTAATTCTAAGAAAATAATATTATGAAAAGAAACCTTTCATTTTTATCTCCAATATTTTGATTCAGCTTAAGATGTGTATAGAAACATTGAGATTAATACGCTAATAGTTACATTGTTAATATGCAAAAGACATTTTTGAAATAGGTTCTTCTTCTATCGTATGTCGAAGCTGCATTTGGTCTATAAGAAATAATGCACATTTTTTGTTTAATCACGAACGTAATTATATCTCTACACAATTATTACATCCTCATTTTCAACATCGTTAAGCATGGAATTTGTGCAATGTGGGATGATTGTTGCTTCCTAATTTATGAATTATGCTCAACTGTTAAGCCATAACTGTAACCAACCTATCTTTTGCATATGAATATATATAGGCTTGAGGTCTCAATTGAGATGTAAGCGAAAGTCCATTAATTACGTCACGCAGTAAGGGGGAGGGGGTTTGGGAAAACGTGACGATCCATACAAAAAATTTGAAGGTCCATACAAAAAACGTGACAAGGGGGGGGTTATAAAAAGTCATTTTTGCGTGACGTAATTAATGGACGTTCCCTAACAGCTATGAAAAATAATAATAACCTTCATTTTTGAATCAACCACAATTCCTATAGGTGCTTTTCTGCTTTCATTCTTAGAATGGAACGTCAATTTGTCAGTTGGAAAAATAAACTGACGGGCGATGAAACATCTGCTCAACGAACCTTCACAAGCAGATACGTTATTGACGTTCCCTTAAAAGGACATCTTTGTTTGTAAATCACTGTAAAAACCACTCGAAATCAATTTGCTTTTTCATACCATCCATTATCGTCCTGATCGTTACTACCTACTTCCCTTTCTCTCAGTTTCTGCTGGCCCTTTGATGGTTGGTAGCTGGCTAGAGTACCGTATAATTTAATATTTAATATAAATATTTTTTATATATTTAAACCGATCCCAATGTTTTCTCGTTACCTGTACCCTATCTTTCTCGCATGTTTTCCTCAACACATATATGGTAATATGGTATTTGATAATCCAGCTCAACACACAGAGGAAAAAGGACTTTCTACTTCATACAATGAACGCATCTCTCAGTCTGTCACACTCGGCTTATTAGCAATTTTCCACCGTAAATGACAATAATTGCATTTTTAAGTACCCTGGCACTTGCTCCCGAGGCACATCATGTGAAGCATCTACCTGAGTGCATTAACATTTAACCGATTTGAATCAACTGAAAACAGAAAAGGATGTGCAAGGAGGCTAGAGTTTGACACTGTTGCTGTCAGTCGTGTTAAATAGTATTTTGCTCTTTATCGCACTCTCTTAAACAAATCAGATCAGACATCCAACCAATGCATCGGTCGCGTAAGCCAGGTTGAAATTCAGCTTTCACGCAAATGAAGGGAGGTGGAATGGATAAGAAGAAAAATAATATCTTGCAACTAAATAGGAACAACAAAGTCAGTCAGTGGCTTTGTGCATCCTTTGGTCTTGCGCCGCACTTATTTCGTCGAAATGAAGATGAGCACCGGTCTACAACAGGGCCGCAAAGGATAAAAAAATGCAAACGACGGTAAACAATGAGGATTTGCTCTTTTCTTTTCAAGCGTAATTATTTTCAATCCGATCTATTAGCCCAGGATTTGTCTTGGTAAGGATGGGCACTGAAATTTGCGACATATAGTTGTCTTACCATGCCATTTTTGTTTTCGAACCCATTTTCACCAAGTTGTCGTCCGGCATTCTTACGGCGTGCCCAGCCTAATGTTTGCTTTAAATTTGTGTTTCACTTGTATGAGAACCACATCCCTCCTCCCCCTATTCAAAGAGAAGAGGGGTTTCGAACCACAGTAGAATCATTCATTGCCTCCAAAATCCACACAATTTGGTTCCATTTACTTTATTACTTCTGAAGTTATGCAGAAATTTCAGTTTCATTTGTATAAGAGCCTCCCACTTATAGAGAGAGAGAGGGTCCCAAACTTCTATAGAAACATTTTTGCCTCCAGAAAACCCCTTGTGCCAAATTGGGTTCCATTTGCTTGATTAGTTCTTGAGTTATGCAGAAACAGTTTCTTTTGTATGAGAGCCTCCCTTTGAGAGATGGTAGGTATCTCAAACCATCATAGAAATATTTCTTGCCTCCAAAAAGTACCACATGTTAAATTTGGTTTCCTTTGCTTGATTAGTTCTCGAGCTATGCAGAAATGAGTGTTTCATTTGTAAGGGAGCCCTCCTTTTCAGAGGGGAGAGAGGTCTCAAATTATCATAAGAAACTTTTCCGGTCGCAAAAACTTCTGCATACAGATTTTCACGCCGATCGGTTCTGTAGTTTCCGAGTCTATAAGGGTCAGATAGACAGACAGACATGCAGAACTCAGAACGAAATAGGGTATGTGTCCCTTGTCTCAGCCTATTATGCAACCAGCGTTCACATTTTTCATTATAACTCAGAAAGTTTTTAAGCTGTAAGCGAGATTCAACTAGTTATACACTTGCAAAGATAAGTTTGAAGACATTTAGTAGCATATATCACGAAAAGTTACACAACTATTTTTATAATGCCGTAAACTTTCGAGGGATGTGGATTTAATGTCGGTCTATAAGCATCAAATTGGGTCTATTCGTGGATGCAACTTCGTCCCATTAGATTGTCTCGGACTAAGTCGGACTAAGTCCGCCACAGGAGCCGTTCAACAGGGGCCCGTTGAAGTGGCGGACTTAGTCCGTGCTCCTTCAACCTACCCCGCAGTGGGATGTTAGGCAAAAATGTCCTTGGTTCGAGTACCACTGTATACATGCCCTTTCGCTCAATTTTCCTAAAAAAACATCTGTTACATTTCCAATCCTGCCGCACACTAGCGGAACTATCAAAAACTTTCTCTTCATATCTTTCATTCTAGCCAAAAACTTTGTTGTTCACTCTTGGTGCCTCATGGTGATGAGCGAACATCTCCTTCTACATCATAATCGTTACTCCTCGCACGGAGAATATATAACATAACAATTAATATAATTTTGTTGATTATCGCTAAATAAATGACACATTTGGTACATAGGCCGAATGAAGGAGCTAGGCTAACATTACATCCC
>JASCZW010004290.1:0-39115 GCA_034211315.2 Aedes japonicus | reverse complement strand
GAAACAAGTTTTCTTACAAAAACTTGTTCATGTCCCGATTGATTTTTTTTTCAGGGTATTTTATTATCAAAAACTAAATCAATGCAGGTCATAACCATCCCAGAATCCAATAAAACTCAATTTGATAGGAGATTTTGTCCTTTTTATTCAACCATTTGGAAGGGATTTAATGTTTGTCGCAATATGTATTGAATTTCACTTTTATATATTCATTTATTTAAATGTTATATATATATATATATGTACATATTATAATATTTGTCTTAGAGCTATTGTTTTGTATCATTCATCAACAAGATCCTTAGTCTGCCTCGCCATATACATTGGTGCGTTATCTCTCTTACGATTTTATTTACCGACCAAGACTTAGGCATTACAGATAGTATTCTAATCTGTTCGCTTCTGTCAGTTGTATTGTGATTGAACTTTTCCTTTAACTGCATAATTTTCTCGTCATACGCCTCCACTTTCCCAACATCCGTTGAATATATTCCGAAGATATTTTTTCGCACAGCTTTCGTAATCTGCAATGGTGTCAGCAATGGTATCAAACTTTTCAACATTATATGGACAATGTAGTTGATTTGTTGGCGGGATTGACTCCAATGATGCAATTGATGGTACCATATCTGTAAGATAAAAAAGGTTAAAATTACAATAATGAATGCAGTGGAAAGTTTATAAAAGAAGAACATGTTGAACATACCTAACTCATGTTCGATTTGTTGAACAATCGTTGACGGATTCTGGATCGTCATGAAGTGTTGCTGCGCACTGGTGTGGTAGTTGCGCAGTTTCGTCGTTTCCATCCGATCGGCGTTCGATATTCGGACCTACTGTTGTGGCTTGTCAATCCACGATATGGCTCACGAATACTCATCGATTCGTAGATATGTATATATATATATATATATATATATATATATATATATATATATATATATGTATATATGTATGTATATGTATGTATATGTATATATATATATATATATATATATATATATATATATATATATATATATATATATATATATATATATATATATATATATATATATATATATATGCTAGCTGACCCAACGGAATTCGTTCCGTCTAACATTAATTTATTGCTTGAAAATATCTTTAAAATCGATTCACACAATAAATCGGTATTCGGTATATACTTTTTTAAATTGCAGGAATGTCCTCCTCTGAATGGAACTATCAATTTTCATACTGGAGAACTTGGATATTTTCAATTTTGGCTTCTAACAGTATGACAATCGGCAGTCATTTCATATTATTGATAATCTGTTATCAATTGGCCACTTTAATTGGTGTATTATGTTAGAATACTGAAGGCGGTTTTTTGGAAGTTCCAGTTCATGAAAAATGGTGGAATTTGTATGATGTGAAAAATGGATTTTTGTATGATGTCTTGCCGGACCGACATGAGTTGATAACGGTACTGTAGGATATCATTATGAAACTATCCGAAACAACAACATTTTGTGCATTTTCAATGCGACAATTTAGCACTGGCATCTGAATTGATGATGTTCTATTAACTGATTGTTGGAAATTGGGTTTTTCTTGAAGTTTGCTAGTTTGAGAGTGAAGAAATTTGAAATTATTATGTTGAAAATAATTTATTTGTGATTTTTCTGCATTTTTGACAAACTAATTTGATATTTTTGAATGGAAAAATGCCTTGTTTTATTTTCTAATTTTCTGACTTTTCCTTCAAAATTTTCCAACTTTTGAGTTTCTCTGAAAATTTTTTGGGCAAAAAGAAACAAATCATCCGAAGATACCGTCAAGATTGGTTCAGCCGTTCTCGAGTTTTTGCGTCACTAACAAACAAACATTTCTAACAAACTAACAAACAAACATATACATCTATAAAATATAAGATTGTATCTATTTATGTATTTATATTGTATCTATTTATGTATTTATATATAAACATCCGTATGTCTATATTGTACTTCTGAGCATTCTTATTAGCTCGTCAATTTTTCATTCAACATTCTATATAAATTCAAAACTTGATAACTTAAGTAAAAATTATTGACATTTTGTCCAAATGTCAACGTGTAAAAGAGAAATTTAATGGTGCGTTTTTCATTTACCATTTCAAAATTTGAAAATAAAAAATTGAATGTGAATCATACCGCACTTTTCTTTAAATACAAAAAATTACTTCTACTTTTAATTTAACAAATCGGTAAAATGACAGAAATGGTAGGCTTTTTGAAAATAATTATGTGCCTTAACTTTACATCATTACAATTATTGATTTTACTTGCCTGTTTCATGATGGTGCTCGGAATTTGAGCTAACGTTTGTTGGCAGCATGTTTGTGTCATTATTGATGTCCTCCGTCGAAGATCTCCGTTCGCTGATCTGTGATTGTTTTATAACCTAAAATAAATTTACCATTGAAATACGACATGTTGGGTGCAATATATATTCAACAGATTCAGTGAATGACTGTATTTCTAAAATAGATTATTCCAGGTAGAAAAAGAGGCATTTCTTCTCTGTTCGGAACATAAACCACTACGACCCCAGTAATTAGATCTTCGGGTGACAGGTGTTCTGATGTACTTCTCTTTTGATTTCAGCTCTAAATTTTTGGCTTTGATCGCAAACATCCTTCTGCTATAAGCCGTTATGTGTAGACAAAACGTGTACCGATATGGAGTTGCTGACGGTCAAAATATGCTTTCATTCACAGTCACCCTCGTGGGACACTTGCTTCTGGTTTATGCATCGATGTTGCTGAACCACTGGCCTTCTTTCCAGTACCGATAAATTTAGATGATAGATTAGAGCTGGATTGCTGCTGTCAGCTTATCCAAGTGCCGTACTCGTTACCTGTGCCATTTATCTTCCAATTCACTAAGCTCCACTCTCGAGGCAATCGACTCGAGTGGTATCCAATGCTTGATATACACTTCGCTGATGGGGAGTTTATCGATTTGCCATGTTAACCCTTGCAGTCAAGTTGCAGTCATGGTAAAGGCTTGTTGCTGCTGTGACCATCTGTGTTAGGAACCCTTGCCCAAACTCGTGGAGTTCTTGCTGTTCTCTTAGGAGCTTATGTATTCTCCTGATTCGGAACTGATGATCTCGTCACTAAACCACTAAACATTTTTGCATTTGCATTTTTGAGATTTTGTGTTCGTGCTAAACATGCGGGATAATGTTTAACCGGTCAGCTAGTATTTTGTAAATGTATTGAAATTCATGTTTGAATTTTACCACATTCAGGTTATTACGTTGAAAAAAAATGGCCTATGTGAGTATTACCCTATTTTCCATATGTTTTGATTATTTTCCTATTTAAAGTGAATCATGTTGTCAACCTCGTTATATAAAAAAAAATTTATTGTTATTTTCAAAGCTTCCAATTATGATTGTTATATTTGTTAAAAATCCATCTAACAATCTGATGTCCTAATGAATATAAATTACTAAAACTACATAAAAAACATAAACTCTACGAATCGGGTTCCTTATGCGATGCATAAATGTGATAACTGGCTCACTACTTCGGGCTCACTACAGCTACTTCGTTGAAACTTGCCGACATACACCTCAGCGGATATCATGCTGACCTAAGTGACTGTTCCTTGCTGTAAAAAGTCGCGTCTCCTGAAATTCCTTTCTGGGGCATATAATTTTAGGACAGTGAGAATGGCTGGAGAACCGATCTCGTTAGGTAACTTAGCACCTTTGCTACAAACATACGGTAAATCGCCTCCTGTTCGGTATTTCGATCCTGAGTAACATACAGTGATGTTCATAACGTGGACAGTTTTTAACATCATTCCATGGAAGAGTGTGGCGAACGATTTTTTTCTGTACAGCTTCAATGCGGTCGATTTAAATTAGGACTGTGTGTTCCAGGACTGAGCATATTAGAGCACAGTACAGAAATTTCATGCGTACCGGTTCGCTAATTCTGCGATCTTGAAAGATAAAACCCAGCTTTAAATAATATTGTCATAATGCAGCCGAAATGTAAGTACGCCATACAGCAATACACCTAGAGTTTTCGTGATACAGCAATACACCTAGCACTTTCACATGGTTTACACCCTCAAGGGTTTGCCCAGACTGTAGTTAATGCTGGTTGGCTGAATCTTTCTGCAAAACGTGGTGATGCTGCATTTACAACACATAAGGTAAGACAATTCTGCTGACCCTTATCATCAGATAAAACCAGACAGTCCTTAGGATCATAAATACCTTCACGTCATCAGCAAAGAAGAGCCGCATACTACGCGGCAAAATAAACGCAACGTTATTGACAAAGCGCAAGAATAGAAGTGAACCAAGTTTAGTACCTTGAGAGGCACAATGGAAGAAGCAGTAAAAGGTTCAGAAGAATTTTTTTGACATTTTCCAAAATATTACACAAACACAGCACACACAACAGAATTTTACTTACATTGATGGTGACATCGTTTCCTTCATGAATTACTTCCAATTCGGGAGTTTTGCATGGTGTTATTGGTGGCGGTACTTTTTTAAGAATGGTTGATGTTTCAATACAATCATCAATCTGAAAAGAAAGTAGTTGCATTTTATCTTCAATTGTCATAATATATGCATCCTATCGTAGATAAAGTTTCGAAATAAAGAGATAGAGGAAATCTTATAGGCGTGAAAAACTGATCGACTGAAAACATCTTGGATGTGACAGAATTGGAGTGCGAGCAGAATAGGTACACATATGCTTCGCTTAGCCGGATGCATGTTAATAAAATTAGCATGGAAGATCTTTCGTTGTGTAACGAACGTTGTTTATTTAAGAACAAATTGAAAATCAAGAAACATGTCGGTTTACCGTTGATCAAATTATGAAGCTCATTCGTTTTTACGATTCGCAAACGAAACTGAAGCCCTTTGATTCTACCTAATAATCAGACGGGCGGAATAAAGGTGCATACCCGACCAAAAGGGAACAACAAAATTATTTCAAGTTTTGTTATTCAGTTACGCTGTTTTTATAACAAAGGTTGTTCAAATTTAGATTGCGGATGTTGTTAAAATAACAGAAATTGTCACAAAAAAACCTCTAGACCTAAAATTATAGCAAACTATGATATAGATATAACATAAACACAACAAACCTTGTAACAGTTTTGTTACCATAAAGCAAAATTATATCAGTTAGAGTTAGAGTTAACTTATTTCTTAACGCAGATTGTGCCTCGTGTGGCATCATATCTTAATTTGTTATAAGTATGTTATACAATTATTCAGATGAAAGCATCTTTAACAAACTTATATCACAATCAGTTAGTCGTAACAAGGTTTGTTATAATTTTATTATTTTTGTGTTATTCCCTTCTGGTCGGGTATTCTCTACTGTTTATCCAATAATCTAAGTTTCTGATCATAAATTGTGGAATCCATCACACAATTTAAAAACATATTGTTGTTGATCCTCCATCTGCATTCACCTGCGAATAATTTTGAAATATCAATTGTTGTTGATGGAAAATAATTTATATAAAGAGCGAATTTTCATGAACAATTCAAATGTTTAGGAGAAATGGATTTTGGTCCGATGAATACATCCAATTAGAGCCAGTTTCCCTACTTAAATTTGAAATATCTCGAATATGAGTGCTTGAAGAATGTTTATGACAAGATGGTCTATGATTTAAAAAATCCATTAATGAGGATTTAAGGAGTTAATAAACATATTAAATTATTGTAACACATTTTGATTCTTTTTAAATACACCACATGTTCAAACACAAATGTTCCTGAGATTGTTTTATTCTAGAATTTCAAAAAAATGCATAAAATTACAGTTTTATGTTATCGAAAATAAACGAAAAGAGAAGATACGAATTTGAGTGCGTGTGTGTTTTTTTTCTCAATGTATGTATAGTATGTTTTATAAGCTTCATAAATAGGGATACAATTTGTTCTTAGACTGTTCTTCCACTTAATCAAAGGATTTCCGAGCTACACTTTAGTAGCTGAAGAGCATAGTAAAATGCATCCACCGTTCGCAATAATAAATTGTTCAGTTGTGGAAAATACTGAGTTTCCTTAGCCAATTGTATATGTTAATCATGCAATCATTGTAGATATTCATCATTGTATATTTTCATCATTGGATGTATTCATCATTGTACAGTATTTTCCTTTAAAAAAATACGTTCATTGTACAGTATATCCCATATAAGTTTTCATTACTTAATTTTGGGTAGCTTCAAACATTATTTTTGATGTTTTAATGCGTGTGTGAAATCATCTGAATGTATTTTCTGAGACGAATTCAACAAAAAAGTGGTTTGCGAGTAACAAAGTTGAGGAAAATGTATGCAAAGGAGGTTATGACTAGTTTGCTGCTAACCCAAAAGCCCGTAAAACAAATTGCAACGATTGTGGGATGCCACCTGGCTACCGTTTACCGTATTCAACGTTTACTCCTTGATGGACTACATGATGGACAAAATAGCCACTTTTTTTGCGTGACGTAATTAATGGACGTTCCCTATGGATTTTCGCATTTTTTTATGGGACTAACTGTATATATTCAATCATTCAAATAAAAAATAATCAACCAAACGATATATATTAAAAAACTAATGAATTGTTTCGAGCTTTTACGTTTAAATTTATGAAATATAGGAGTGATTTAAAGTCACCTTAGTTCTTCTAGTTGTTATAATTGTGTGAATTTGGAGTATCCGGCGCCGTTGCGGACTACAAAATGATTCCAATAAGAAAAAATCTCCCTCATATAAAATGATCTTACAATAACAATTAAAAGGTAGTTTTACAATAACATTTAGAATACTGAATTCTATAAATGTACAGTATTTTTTTATCACAGATTTCAAATGTGAGTGATAAGGTTTCATTCATTCGTGTGCAGTGCACTGAGGAAGCTTCCGGAGTGATGAGCTTCAGGAACACCTGTGCAGCATAGAGGAAGAGATGTGATAATTTTGGAATGCCTTTCACAGGATGGAGTGAGAGACGTCATGAAAATCGACGTGATAATGACGGCAGATTCCTACATCAACATAAGATAAAATCTGGAGATTTTGCTTGAAGAGCAGTTCGTATTTCAGCTGGACAACGACCTAAAGATTTTCAAAAATGAGCCTACGTGGTTTATGGACAGGCCCTTGTGAGGTTGAATGGAGCTCGAGTTGGTTCTAAAGATTGAGGGCCACACTTAATGGAAATGATGGTGAGTAAGTGATTACTTTCATGAGAATTGTCACTTATGTCTTTCTAAAGATGGTCCAATGAAAGCTATCTTGAACAAAAAGATGAAACGAGTCTGCTTTCTTGAGTAATACGTTTTACAGGATGGTCAAAACTTTGTCGACTCTATTTTGTCGTACTTTTTTTAATCGTGAATTCAAAAATTTGAACAACACTCATTTTGTAGGAGTATGCGTGCGGAATGTTGATTTAATTTTGTTTCTGCCCTTTTCTATTCTATTGTCAAAATGGCGTCGAAGCAAGAAGAACAGCGGAAGAATAGTGGCCAACATTTTCAATCGCAATGTCAACCATTCCATGAGAGATATCTGAAAAAAAATTGTAAGTTCCCACACAACAGTGCAAAGAGCAAAATAAACCAAGCCGGATTGTCAACATATGTGGTTACAGTAACACCAAGTCGAGATGATAGACAAACCACAACAGCCAAAGGAAGAGCGCGTAAGTTGTACATGATTTGATTGCGTCGTAATGAACGATGAAACATACGTCAAGATTGGTTATCCTCGAGATACGTAATGCTCATTTCGATTCTCAGATCTCCCAGCAACCGCACTAGCCATGTCCCATGGCACACCGCTATTCTCAACGAAAATAACCGCCTCAGTGGAAGACCGAGAAATAGTCGACTGTTTCCGAGTTAGCCAACAAACAAATACGGAAGATGTATCCGGATAATGACATCCTGTCCATCAGGTCGTTTGTCCAGTCTACGTCTGCGTAAGCTTCCAGCACCGACACACCTTCATTTCCTCTATAAACTAATCCGAGATCAAGTGTTCCACGAACATAGCGTTAAAACTCTTTTCAGGTGTACCCAGTGCTGTTTGGTTGGGCAGCTCTGGAACTGGCTGAAATAATCTGCAGCCACGCATCGATCAAGTCGCGATGTAAATGCTACGTACATCAAACATCCGACCAATTCACGATAGGGCTTGTCCGTCTATTCATCATGTTTTCCTCGTTCCAGGCGAAAGCGACACTCCATCGGCGTCGAGATAGGCTTGCAATCCTGCTTATTGAATCGGCAAAGAAGACTTTCCAGGGATCCACGCTGGCTGATTCTTAGGATCCGTTCCTCGACGTCTCGCTCCACCTTCATCCCAAGAAAGCTCTTCACACAATCCCAATTCCTGCATGACCCGATCAAATCGCAGATTTCAAGCTCTCGATGACTGCTTTAAGCAATACAGGGCACGATTTAGGCAACATACTGAGCCGTCACTTTGCTCGTATCCCTGGTGGCGTCATATAGATTTTCTCGGTGATCTTTCCGTTTAAAAACGCGGTCCGCACCTCCATTTGGTGAACGTACAATCATTCCTGGTTTGGTATCGCCAAAACTGCTCGGACCGTATCTAGATTGGCTACCAAAGAATATGTCTCTGAATAGTCAAATCCGTGCCTTTGGAAAAACCCACGTGCCACTAGACGTGCCTTGTAATGGTCGTTTTGGCCATCGTCAGATCTCTTAACCTTAAACACCCACCTGCAGAAAATCAGTTTTCTCCCTTTTGGCAGCTTGATCAATGTCCAGGTGCTATTTTTGATCAGCGAATACATTTTGTCACAAACGGCTTGCCTTCACAGCGGCCAATCTTCACGCGTCTTCATTTTAGCCAACGAATTAGGTAGATTATCGACGAAACTAGCAGCATTCAAAGCGAATCCAGTGTAGTTTAGCTCAGAATCACCATGCCAACCCGGGGCATTACGTTGCCTTTGAGGACGTTGACAACCAGCCAATCCTTTACCATCTTCCGTGTCGCTTGCCGATTGCTCAGCTGCACTATCGTAATTTTCTTCTTCAGCCTCCTTGGCATCAGAATGCTCGTAAGAATCCTCCTATGTTCGGTCGCTTTGGACACTTACGCCTTAGATGTAGACCTTGCTCTTTGAATTGTCCTGGATGAATCTGGAAATGGTCGTTTCCCGTAGCTTCAATGACTTGCTGAACGCCATGATTTCTTTCTTCCACGAATATCACGTCACGAGCCGTAAAGATTCCCGTCCGCACAGGGTTCCAAATTCGGTAGCCATTTACAGTATACCCGACGAACATTCCGCGCCACTCTTGCTTCTTGCGACACTCTTTTGGAATGTGAAAGTACTCATCCGCATCGAACACATGAAGCCTCTTCACATTTGGCTTTCGCCCATTCCAAATCTCAAACGGAGTCTTTTTAGAGTCAATAGCACTTGCTGGGCTACGGTTTGCTAGAAACGCGGCGGTTTGGATTGCTGCACCCCACAGCCTTGTGTCAACACCACTGTCTTCGAGCATAGAACGCGTTTTCTCGACCAATGTTCGGTTGTGTCATTCTGTTTAGGCGTGTATGGCACCGTCCCCTCAAACACAATTCCTTTTTGCTTACAAAAGCCAGTGAACGCATGGCTCTTATACTCCCCTCCGTTACCACAACGGAACCGACAGATACCTACTCCAATCCTATCAGCGATTGTCTCGTATTCTTGAAACTTTTCGGTGACTTGGTCCTTCGAACACATAAAAAAACAGTGAACCGGCTCCAGTCGTCAATACACGAGACGAAATAGTTCTCTCCGTTTATGCCCACCTGGTCACTGGGCGAAAACGTCCGAATGAACCAGCTCAAAAACTTTTTTCGACCGTCTACTCTCGGTCGCGGAGAACGGTTCACGAGTCTGCTTATTGGCGATGCACGACTCACACACGGTTACGTCATCAGTCTTTGTCACGGTTTCGAAATCCAGTCCGTAGACCATATCGTTACGAGCAAGCACTGTTAAGTTGTTTCCACTCAAGTGGCCATACCGGCGGTGTCAAAGTTCGGGTTCTTTCGGAATCCGACCGCACAAATAAACGACGCCTTTTCTGCATTTTCACTTTCTCGACGAAAGTTCATTTCATTCAGTTTTCCACGCTGCGAACCAACCGCGATCAACCACGAACCTTTTTCGACACGCACTTTCCCGTCATCAAACACTGTCTTCAACCCTGCTGTTTCCATCTTACGCACGGAGAGCAAATTTACTCTTGCTTCCGGAATGTACAAAACGTTCTTAAGGGTAATTGGAATGGACTCACCGTTTATGATGGACGTCAGTTTCACCTCGCCGTGGTGCTTTGCGGTAATGCACTCTCCCTCCTTTGCTACAGCAATTTGCATCGGTGTTTCCATTGGAGCCAAGGACTCGAACATACTCCGTCGTTCGTCAAGTGTTCGGACGATCCCGAATCGATGAAACAGCTCACTTGCTACGTGGGTGGAGATTCTTGCGATCCAATAAAGAAACACACATCTTCACCATCTTCGCCCTTTCCAAAGTGCGCCCTATTTTTCACTGTGCCACAGCTTTTCTTATTTTTCTGCTCTGGGCAGTTGGAAATTGTAAGGCCTTTTTTCTGGCAGCCAAAAAATTTCCACTTCTTCCTTTGTTGTTGCTTTCCGGTCCTCGAACCGGCGAAACCGGCTTCGTCACTTTTATACACAGACGAGTCAATACCGCCACTTTTCCGCTTTATCTCTTCGTCCAATAAGCGGCATCACACAAAATCAAGGAACAAATTTTCATCCGGCATTGTTTCTAGTGCAGTCACTACCGTTGCGTATTCTGACCCGAGCGTCAACAGCAAATGACAAACGATGTCAATACATTCAAGCACCATGTCCGTTGCCTTGTAATCCCGCACAACACGATCAAACACAAGAAAATATTCTTGAAATGAACCACCACTGTGTCGCAACGATAGCAACTTCTTGTTCAAATGCAAGCGACTCGCGATGCTCTTGCGTTCGAAATTTTGCTGCAGCGCCAGCCAAATCGCTCTTGGTGCCGGCTTGTCTTGAATGTACTCAAGTTGGCTATCGTGAATCCGTGAAATCAAGAGGGACTTGCATTGACGATCTTTCTTCTTTCGCTTTTCCGCAGCTTTCTCCTTCACTTCATTCACTGCATTCGTGTCTTCCTGCTTCGCGACGTTTTCATCTATCTCCTCTAGCTCCACCGGTATGCACTCGGCGAGTTCGTGCTCTTCCAGCACCACCTGCATACGGAACTTCCACGAGGGATATTTAGTACTGTCGAATTATGGAACACGCGTGATTTCACCTTCTCTTTCCATTTCTACTAAACTCCCGACAAGGAGAATCAATAACTTAATGATCCCGACACTCGCAAATCCACTGGGCCCATAACCAAATGGGAATTCGGGCAGTGGTAACGGAATCGAATAAAGAAAAAACCAACAACTTAGTTAATCGAACGAGTTTAATTATAAACATGATTTCTTTGTTAGGTACAGTTCAAGAATGAATGAAAAAGAATAGCTTCCGGTGTCGCTTGACAGCTCACTGTCGATGGGTTGTCCGATGGGGTTCGTTGTTTGGGGGATGGATAGGAAATTGATATTCCCAACACTGAATGGCTACCGGAAAAGGAAAGGTTCAAGATTAAGCAGAAAAACATGTCAAAGTTCCTGAAAAAATACTTGATTTGGCAGGCGATTTGCACCTGTTGGCTGAAAAGCGAAAATTTCGTGAAAACTGGCACTATCAACCAAGATATTTATGTAAAGGAATGCTTGCCAAAAAGTGTATTGCATTTCTTGAAGAAACAGAGTTGTTTCGTGCTGATTTGGCCATATAATGTTAAAATCGTGGAGATTGAGTTCTTTTCCATGTTTCACAACGAGCAGATATATCTTGAGGTAAGAGATGGAATTCTTGACTTGAATTTTTTTTTTTTTCAAAATAAGGGATGGTGCAAGTGCAAGTGCACAGGTGACATAAAGTACATGCACTGACGTAAGTTAGATAGGAGGGTGGGACAGTGTTTGTTGAAAACAAACACCATGTAATCAGCTGGGATTCGGATAGGACAACAAGTGCCCGCGGTTCAAAATAACGAAATTGATTCAAAATTAAAAGAAATGCAAACTCCACAGATTATTAGGGACTTGCCCTGTTTCACGGGAAATCATATAAAATTAAATAGCTTTATTAAGGCGATTGATAAATTAATTCCATTATTAGACCGCGCACGTGATACACCAGTGTATGAAATATGTATGCTAGCCATTCGCTCCAACATAACTCAAGACGCAGATGCAGTTTTTTAATTTTACGGATCAGAAACGAACTGGGTAGATATTAGAAGCACTCTGACTATACATTTTAGCGATAAGAGAGACGAGATCTCTCTTACTCGGGACCTTTTCAAAATTACTCAATCAAATAGTGTTGAAGAATTTTATGGTAATGTTTCGCATGCAATTTCATTGCTTGTGAACTTACTTAACATAAACGAACCTTACCCGGTAGTGGTTACGGCTAGAAAGAGTTTCTATCAGGACCGTTAGGTCCCATAATTAGTCCCATAGTCCCTAAAACTCTTAAGGATGCCTTGAGGCTTTGTCTTGAGGAAAGTAATTTCAATTACGTAAGAAATCCTTATGGTGTTCCACCTCAAATTCCACCGAGATCACCTCCTATCATCCCAAAACCTCAACCCAATCAATTCTCAATTCCTCAACAGAAAGCTTTTCGATTTCAAAAACCTGTCCCTCAGCAACCTAGACCAATTCAATTCCCACAACAATAAAGACCATTTCAATTCCCCCAGCAAGCCAGAAAATTTCAGTTTCCTCAACCAAGACCTTTCCAATTTAATCAAAAACAAAGGCCATTCCAATTTCTTCAGCAAATTCCTAGACAATTCCAAACTAACCAACAAATTTTACCACTATAACAAAATACTCAAAAACCAACCCCAATAAAGATAGACCAATCGATCCAATCGAGACGAGTAAATGAATATAAATCATCCCAACTTCCAGATTGAAGAACATAACGATGAAGTGTATGATGATAGTTTTGGCGAATATCAAATATTCCAGGAATACGAACAAGATTTTCTAGAAAACAGTACAAACCCAGAAATTTCAGTTGAAGCAAGTTCACAACAAGTCGAAGAGGACGATTTAAAAAAATGAACAACTTGCTGACCTAAATTTTCACCAGCAGGTGGAAGGCTGGCTTCCGACGTAAATAATTTTATCCCTTATTCTAACCAATTTGTGGAACTTAATCCCTTCATTCAAATTCCCAACACAATGAAATTAAAATTTTACATTTTTGAATTCCATCCGTTTTTCGACGGATTAATAGGCAATGAAGCATTGCAGTTGTGACAAGCAAATATCTTCACATCCACCAATGAACTACAATTTCCTACAGGTAAAATTTAAAGGAAAAATAAATATCCTTTTGCTACTCGAATACTACTGAATCCTTAAGTTCCCAGTAACATTCAATGAAGGTGATTTCCTTGTAAACCCTGACTTGCATATTTCTGACACAGTGTATATACAGTGCAACAAAAAGCCGTATCTATTTAACAGTTACAAATTGTTCAAAAGAAAAAGTGAAATTAGATGTCGTAAAACCATTTGATTTCGAGCTAAATAATTTTGAAACGCAAATTCCACCAAAATCTTCAATGTCAATAAACCGAAGACTTTCTGAACAATTAAGATTAAATCACCTTAATTGTGAAGAAAAAGAAAAATTACTAAAAGTCATTGCAGAAAACCAAGATGTATTTTTCTTGGAAGGTAAAAATTTGACTTTCACAAATGCTATCAAACATAGCATAACAACAAAAGATGATTTGCCAATCTATGCCAAATCATACAGGTACCCCTACTGTCATAGACAAGAGGTACAAAAGCAAATTTCCCAAATGTTGCAACAGGGAATTATAAGACATTCTGTAAGTCCATGGGCATCCCCAGTTTGGATCGTCCCGGAGAAGCTAGACGCTTTTGGCAAGAAAAGGTGGAGATTAGTGATTGACCATCGTAAATTGAACGATAAGACAATCAGCGATCGATACCCCATCCCCAATATTACTGATATTCTCGATAAGCTTGGGCAATGCAATTATTTTACAACTCTCGACTTAACATATGGTTTCCATCAGATCGAAGTAGAGACAACAGATATTTTCAAAACCGCTTTAAGTGTCGAAAATGGGCATTACGAGTTTCTACAAATGCTACCCACAGCTTACAAGACCATCTGGATAATCTGAGGAAAATTTTTGACTCATTATCGAAATACAACATGAAAGTCCAATTGAATAAGTGCGAATTTTTGAGTAAAGAAGTCGCATTTCTCGGACACACTGTCAGAAGGTGTGAGACCAAACCCCGATAAGATATCTACAATTCAAAGGTTGCCTCTACCTAACAATGACAAAGATCTTCGTGACTTCCTTGGAATTCTTGGATATTACAGGAAGTTCATTAAGGATTTTGCTAAGATTGCAAAACCTTTAACCAATTCATTAAGAAAAGGTGAAAACATGATTCACAGCAGTGACATTCTTCAATACCCTGACTTCACAAAACCTTTCATACTTACAACTGACGCATCTAACCATGCGATCGGTGCCGTGCTTTCGCAAGGATCGGTAGGTAAAGATATGCCAATAGCCTATGCCTCTCGCACGCTAAACAAATCAGAAGAAAATTATTCGACAATAGAAAAAGAACTATTGGCAATAGTTTGCGGCTGTAAAGATTTTTCTTCCCGAAAATTATGCCCAGTATGCAATACAATTAAATATGAAAGCAAACCTTACAAAACTAGTTCGGGAGAAACTCCTATTCCTGGACAACCCCTGGATATTATCTACGTGGATGTGTTGAAACCAAATTTATTTTTGTCGCTTGTGGACAAATTATCTAACTCCGGATTTTAACTTCCTATCAAATCTAGAACAAAACTTTATATCAGGAAAGCCATTGTAAAATTTATTGCGGTGTATGGAACGCCTAAACTTATTGTGTCGGTTAACGCCGGTTCGTTTAAAATCTATTGAGTTGCGAGACATGACGCATAAACTAAACATTCAGCAGTACTTCGCACCTACCAACCATAGTGAGCAGAATGGCATTGTAGAAAGATTTCATTCGACTATAGAAGAAATTTTCAGGTATAATAGGCATAAATATCAAAATGTCTCTGATAAAGAGATGTTTTTAATTTCATGTAGCCTATACAACAATACCATTCATAGTTCAACCAATTTAAGACAACGAGAAATATTCTACGGTATTAGAGAAGGAGAAGAAAAACCGTTAGATCGCACTAAACTGTTGGAATATCGAGATAAAATTTATAAAGAATCTGCGGAAAAAGGTAAAGATACACAACATGATCAACGGAATGCCTAGAGAACAACCACCGGTACTAGAGACTGACGAAATGGTGTATAACAGAAGGCAAGGAATTAAGTCGAAAACAAAGGAATGGTTTCAATCAGTGAAAGTTACGGCTGATAAGAATCAACTTATGACGATGATAAAAACAGAAGACACCAGAAAGCAAAATTGCGTCGTATTCGAAAGTAAGAACGTACATCTAATTATTTTTTTATCATTTTAGGACACGGAGCAACGGATCGATTTCAATTTTATTTCTAATTTTAGCAACAAGAATTGCAGGAAGTCAGATGAGCATACAGATAACGGATCTCAGCCATAATCCAGGACTTTTGGCGATTGCAAACGTTATAAAACATAAATTGGGTAGCATTAAAATGTCTTATCAATAGAAAAAAAGGTCTAAAAAGATATTTTACACAACATTAATTCACGGTTAAGAAAAATTGTTCGGAAGAACCAGAAAGACACCGTTTATATCGCTAAAAAATTTAAACCAAGTTTTTTGCGATTGAAAATTTTGATATACCGATATTGGATGTTCATTAGCCTGGGACACGGACATATGAAAGAAAAAAATATTCGCTCCCCACTAATTTCTGGAAGCCTTTTGGGTCCCATAATAACTGTGCAAAATTTCAGCTCGATCGGTGAAACTATATTTTTGCTCTCGAGGTTTTAATTTTACATAGGATTTTATATGGGAAAACTTACTTTTACATTTAATAATCTGGCGAGGTGACCCGTTGCCTTCTAAAAATAAGTGAACCAAACTTTCTTCTTGGAAATTTTCCAAGGAAACTTTTTTTTGAAGACTGCAAAGCGATCCGACAATTGTAGAAAAAGTTATTAAGCTAAGACTGATTACAATCCAAACGAACGGCTCACTGAACTGTTTTTCCTAACAACACTGCCACCTGCAGCATGACCTATAGCCTGCTGCTGTCGGCGCGAAGCAACCACGTTGTTGTGAGGCGTTTACTCAGCATGGAGGAAAGCCGTTATCATGCACATAGAACAGTTTGACAGTTGACTCCGTTTGAACGAAGTTATACAAAGCTTCCGTTGCGAGTTAGAATTATAATCTGTTGCTTGAAGAAAATGGAACAGTGTCGATTCCTTTTGTTGGCCTAGTTTTAAACTAGTTCAAACCCAAAATAATACCAACAAAAAGAAGTTATAGAAGCTAGAATTTGAATTTTGACCCAGGCTAATGTTCATCCATTCTCGAGATAAGGAAAATTATATGAAAATTTACTAAATTTTCCTTGTAGAGAAGCTGCGCAAAACATTATGACTCGTAGAAATAAGTTCTGAAAAAGCTTGAAATTACACAGTCCGAAAAAGAATATATGATCAGAAATTCAAAAAGAAATGGAATCATGAATATTCCAACAGAATTAATTGTTTTTGATTGCAAAATTTAATTATAAGAAACAATCGAAATTTGAAAGCGGTGAGTTTTTTTGTTTTTGTAAAATATCGAGGGTTTTCGAGATTTACCTTGAACTGCCTGGGAAATTCCACTGAAATTCTCATACCGGGTTTCAAGAAATTAATATCTCATTTTTGTTGCCAATTTTGGTATAGACGATGTTATTTTTCGTTTTTCCTCAGCCCTAGAAAATATTGAGTAGAAAAATTCCCATTGTATAATTTTTCAGCTAATTTATAGCACTTTCCACCACAAGAACGTTTTCCTCAAACGATCAGTTCGCGAATTGTTTTTTTTTAAATCACTGTTAGCAAAATTGTGAAAAAATTCATAAATTTTTTCATACCTCTAAACAGAGAGAAGATCCTATTTTGAAACTTCTTTACAGGCCTGGAATTAAAATTTCTGGTTGATTAAAAATTGATTGATTTTTCACAAGGGATGGTGCTTTATTTTCAGTTCCCTATCGTTTCTCCCAACGTTGAAATTTTGTGCAACACTTAATCTAGATCATATTTTTTATTGACAATAAAATTTCAAGCACTCTTAGGTTCCTTAATTATACACTTTTTCAAAGTAACTGGTTCTTCCTGATCGCGTTAATACCCCCCCCCCCCCCCTCCCCACAATCCTAAAGCACTGTCCTATATTCTATAAAATAAATATTTCAAGATGTATGATATTTTTGTTAATTTAAAAATGGAATATACAAACTGAAAAGTATGTTCGCGAACGTATTTATTTTTAACAATACTGTTGCTTGTAACTCATAATTCTTAACGTTTTCAGGTTACTCAAAATTCTTCACGTTACTCAAAATTCTTAACGTCACCTCTCTGCCCAGCTACATTCTGATCCAGATCAGCCAACGTCTTGAGCAACTATGCTTTGTTACTCTCTATCGGAGGTCGTCCTTTATCTTGAGACACTTGGTAAGATGAGCGTTTGTTTCAAATTCTTTCTCAAAAATCATCTCTCTGTTAAATTTGGTCGTCTTTTGACGTTGCTTATTTGATTTCATCTTCTCTAGGGCCAAATTTAGCCATTTCCTACGGTTGATCAGGTCAGACAGCGTCTTTTTCTGTTTAGCCGAAAGCGTGTCATTTCGCTCTCTAATCAGCAGGCTAGAAATCTTGCAATTAATAATATCAAATTCTTTGGAAATTGCATCCTATTTAGGACATGCAAGATTAGAGGGAACTTTTATGTCCGAATCCGGAGGAGCTTCTGAAGAACTGAAAGGCTGCGATGCCGGAGTTCCTTCATCCGGTGGCACTTTTGGAACATTTTTAACAATCTCTCCATTCGCAACAGAAGGTCCCTTGTCTGCTGGCTTAAAAAACCTTTGGGTTTCGAAGCTTCCGTTTTTAAGGTGCTGTATTTCGATTTGGAAAGATCTTCACAATAGAATTCGCTTTTTATATCTCACCAGTATTCACACATCACGGTTGGCTTGTTAATTGCGCAGCGGGTATGCTCGACAAAATGCAACAACCAGCGTTTGAATCAAATCAAAATTCAACGCCACCAAAAACAAACACAATAGGGTTTTCAATAAAACCAAACTTCGACGAAGTTTCTGAATGAAACACAGCTCGTGCGGTTCGTGCTCATTGTCGATAAGAACATGTATGACAACAGTAAACAATTTTTCGCACTCACACAACTAAGTAAAGTGTGTATTTTCATTACACGTAAACTCAAACTTTTCAACGCTTTTGTTTTCGTAGCAAAGCTGAAAAATTTAGATAACCTAATGCAAAATCGTTGGATGTCACATTTTTATAACCCCCTCCCTCCCCTGTCCCTTATTGTCACAAATTTGATAACCCCCTCCCTCCTCCTCCCCTAATGAGTGGACGTCGTTTTTTAATGACCCCAAAATGGTATAGAAATCCACAACGTAGAGCAGGTTTACGAGTTCTTAGAAATCTCAGCATTCTTTAAATTAACTAAATTGATATTTATTGTTAAAATTTCTTTTCTTCAAAATAAAACATTCATAAATTTAGTCTTAGAACCTTTACCAGTTGGAAAAAGTATATTGAACTTACCAGCAAATAAGGCTATGGCCAGAAAGACAGGAGGGACGTACTTCATCATCAGCGAATGTCAACGAATCGAAGGAAACAACACATGTAGCGAACATAATTTAATAGGTTATAGCAAAGATACCTGATATAACAAACTGTTACGAGGCTTTACCGGCAACTGTACATTCAAAGAATATAACAAGCCAAATGAGGTCAAACAATTAACAGATTATAAAGTCAAAATTATTACTGGAATTAAAGACTAACTGCGGAATAACTGATAAAAATTTATCTGGATTATTCCTAACTGAATACTATAATTGCAGTATCGAAATTAACAACACAACATATAAAAACACAGTAATAATCAAAAACAATCTACCAGTAATGCTCCCTTTCGACGGCTTGAAAATAGAAATACAGAACTCTGAAGAGCAATAAACAATCCAAGATCTGCAGATATTAAACAGAAATAATCTGGATTCCTTAGTCACACAACATGAAATTCACCATTATTCATCACGTCGATATTGTCGATATTCAGTATTTTGGGACAAATAATACTACCCGTGTTCTACTTGACAAGATTCAATGGTGTGAGCATCAAGATTTTCGGAAAAATGCTATCACCACAATCTTCTGTGTGATTTATCAGAAACCGAAGAAAACCAGAAGACCATGTTGCCAAAAACTAAACCTGAAATTTTGTAGAACCGGGACATCTCGAGCCTATCGAGGGGAGAAGTAATAACCAAACCCTTATCGGCATCAACAACAGTTGCAAACATCCATCAATTAAAGTTCGTGGGAACGCCCCAGCGACCGTGACAATTTTTATCAAAAAACATTCGCTACAGAAGATATCATTCAGATTCGTTGTCCTCAAAATCTTCATGCGATTCTATTTCCCATACAGTTTCATTGATTGATTGCCACAATTCATCGAGACGTGCAATTCGAACGTCCATCTGACTAAACACAGTTCCTTCCTTGTACTCACTAACGAACCGTCTTATGTTGTTGAACGATGTACGAAGTCCCCTGAGTTTTGTCGTGAGACCCTTCAATTGTTTCGATCCCTTGGTTGCCATTGTTGAGTTTTGCAGTAAACTTAACAGCGTTACGTCGGAATCGATAAGTACCGAATCGAAAATTGTTTAACCCTTCAATGAATGTCAGCA
Source organism: Aedes japonicus (assembly GCA_034211315.2). NCBI lineage: Eukaryota > Metazoa > Arthropoda > Insecta > Diptera > Culicidae > Aedes > Aedes japonicus. The sequence goes on along the minus strand of JASCZW010004290.1, from coordinate 19,006 downwards.
GCGTCAGACTCCAAAATATCCAGATTGTGACAAAAGGGATGAAAAGTGGGAATGTAGTATTCAACAATGTCTGACTTCGGCTGTACATATACTGTAAGCTCACCTAGAGAACTACAGCGCTCGCCAACAGCCCAGTTTAACACGTCTTCAGAGTAGCGATTCGTTTCCGGAGAGGATTATCAGGTGCAACAGAGAGAAACACAGCAATGTAGTAGCGAAAAGGTTTGCGACGGCAGGACATATACTTTAGCCTCACTTAGAGAAACTAGAGATGGTACTGGATAACTCAAATAACCGACTCAATGCTCCGTTCAATGGAGCACTTGAGCATAGGGATTGCGCTCGTAAGGAAATTTAACCAAGTTTCGTCGAAAAGTAAAATTTATTTTGTGGTGTAGCATCAAACATAAACCAGCTACGGCTGGGCATATATCTATATATAGGTTTATCTGGACGAAAGGTTCGATGTGTTGCCCAAGCTCGTATGGTTTCATCAACGTCGTAGTGTAGCCTTTCGTCTCTCTCAACCGTTATCAGTAGGGATCACTTCATCCACTGGTTCGCCACTGTTATCGGCTCGTGCACCAGTCGATAATCCGTGAGAATGAGAAACCGAAAGTCGAATTGTTGGTGTTAGAGGTTACTATTGGCTACGGCTGGACATATACTAGTTCAACCTACCTGACCGATGGTAGGACAACTCTAAGGTTGAACTACGTAGTACTGGAATCCTTGATCAGCAATAGTTATGCCAATTTGTGAAGTCCAAGTTCAATGGCGTACTCGATGGCGTACTAGTTATACAGCCGTGGCACCAATTCAACTACGATCGCGATGGCGATCAGCTGTTTCACGACGTCTGATGATGGCGTAGGGTTCTTGTGTATGCCACTTATGATGGCGTAAGTCCCTTTCAGGTGGGGTAGTAATGGCGTGAAGATGGGGCAAATCCTTTCAAAACGACATAACGGAACTTCTTCGATGGCTATATCCGTAGTTATCCCAACCGTTGATTCACCGTTAGTTAGAATCCGGTTCGAAGGACCAATGTTTGTTGGGATACCTTCTTTAGTGGTGTTGTCCTTGGATGACCCTGTCGAAGGATTCTTCTCTAACCGTTGGACCGTAGTAGACGGAGTTTTCCTTCACCATGGTTTTTTGGGACGACAGTAAAGCCCTTCTTAGGTCGTTTTCAATTCACAAAACACGAAACCATTTCAGAAAACTACACTTTATTTCACAGAAAACACTACACATTATATTTAAACATTTAACTTAAAACTAAACATTTATTGCTTATTATGCGTGAAGATGCAGCCTCCGATAACCGATCGCTCGCTGTGCTCGCTGTTGACTGATTACGTTTTGGTGATAATTTGTTTGTTTCCTCTGGCAGTGGTATGAGTGGTAGCAAAGGCGTTCCAACAGATGAGTGACCGTATCGCACTCGCCCGTCTCCGATACGGCTCTTTAATTTAAAACAGTCCGACAACGTATACTGGCTGCATCCGTATCCATCTCGCTACTCGTAGACACGTAGTATAGTGAATAACATCATGGCCAGCATGGAAATTGATCGTGAAGATGACGGTATTGATCTGACCCTTCAGAACGATTCTCTAGATGATGGTCTATCATACTCGTCATCAATTCTAAACACTCCAAATCGAGATAAGGAGGATGACGACTTTGATGGCGTAATTGATGATGACTTGGATGATGCCAATGTAACAGTTTTGTAAATGTCAATGAAATGCTGTCCGTTCGTGACAGCATAACTTTTTTTTTTTTTTTTGGTTTTGCTTGATTTCTTTTTTGTTTGATGTGCTTTGGTTTCCAACAGGTTTATATGAAGAAAAAGTTAGAAAAATTTTGTGGAAAATGAAAAAAAAAATCATAAAAACAAAAATGTGATTTTGTATGGGAATATCATAATATGCTAGACAGCAAGACCATATTTCGATTTTCTGCTTCGTAATTAACATGAAAAATAAAACGAGAGAGGAGAGAATCACTTTACTTTTGTGATTCAGCACCTTTTGAAAAGATATACAACAAATTATAATACACTAGAGTCGCTTAATTTGCAATTTTTAACGGGGTTGTCGGAATTTGACGTGATTTGCGAAAAAAATACGCGGTTTTCGTTATTCACCCGATAATTGAATTTTGATAAAAACCGCGTCCCAAACCTAACTTTTCTCGCTTTTTACGAAGGTTTTGTAAATTACGGGTTTTTACGCGGATCCAGGAACCTGCTCGGTTTTTTAAGTAGTTTTTTTCCATCGTAAAAGAGACTTCAGTGTAAACCATTAATAGCGTGTAGAAACTGGACGTATAAACTGGAACGTTTGTATTGGTGACACTTCGCAGTGAGGTGTAAATTCTCGATCAACAATAGAATAGGGCCTATCAACATTCGTAAACAAACATTTCTGAGCCCGTTTTCTCTTAAACCAGAGGCCAACCTACGCAAACCAATATCATGTGGGGAAAAGTTTCTCTACACGATGATGCTACAGATTTGCGTGTGTAGCCTATGGTTTGCGAGAAAAAAGGCTCAAAAGTGTATGTTAACAAATGTTGATAGGCCTTATTCTATTGTTGGTTAGAAAGAAGCGTCATCGGCAAGTGTCAGAAAGATCTGGTAGCAATCGTGCCCAACATAACCTTAAAAATCGGTTACGAAGCCAAATAATATATAAAAAAATAAATAAAAAAAATATATAAAAATAAATACATAAAAAAAATAAATATATATATATATATATATATATATATATATATATATATATATATATATATATATATATATATACAGCGATTCCACGGGAAAAGAATAGAGTTGAAAAAAAAGTTGTCCGATTTTGCTCAAAATCGCTTGGTATGTTCTTCATCGAAAATAATAAGACCCGTATTTTTTTATTTTTTTATTTGGGTGACCATGTTCGATATAGGGTTACCAGAAAAATCGACATTTTTCGAAATTTTTTATTTTTGAAAAATCATAACTTGTGAACCGCTGAATCGATTTTAAATATTTTTTTTATAATTAGAAAGATTGTTACTTTTTGTTTTTATTAAAAATATTTGTTAAAATAATTAATGTACTCAAATTTGCTAAAATGGTCAATATATTTGTTTTTTATGATTTTCAAAATGTTGGACCACAACGACTATTTATTTTTATATATTTTAATTAAAATTCAAACATTTTTACATAACATATCAAAAAATCTCAAATGTTCATCGAGCCGTTTTTGAGTTAAATTTTTTGAAAATTTCAAGTTTTTTGCCTATACACACATGGAATGAGCATCATTTTCCATCACTTCAAAATAACTGCGGGAATCATTTCATTGAAGTTATCAAACTTATTCCTAATAAATTCATGATAACCATGTTAACAAATCTAGTTTCATTTGTGAAGTATTGTACCCATCAAAAGTAGGGGAGGCTGGTCCAATTCTGACCCCATTAAATGTAAGAACTATAAATCAGCCTCAAATTGTTTAAAAGCAGAGACCAACATTGCTAGGGTTTACTCAGCCACGCTATAACTGGAGCCACAATGGTCCGTTAGCGTCCAAATTCAGCATGAGTGCTTTTAAGGATTGCAGGGGCACTCATGCCGAATTTGAGTTGTAGCGTAAACCACTACTGAGTAAAGTTAACTCATATTTTGAATTAATCCACATTGAGTGAACCGAACTGAAACCTTACTAAAGAAACGTTTAATACAATGAAGCACGACTGCTCAAATTGCCATGTTTAGATTAATAGCTACAGGAAACCTACTCCTAAACTATATGGTTATGCAGTGAAAAGGAGAACAAAGTTGGATAAAAGCTATTCCCACTTTTGTAATACCTGCTATTGCAGACTTTATCGCTTTATCAAGCAAGAAAACGAGCCAGCCATTCCAAGTGCAGTTAATCTAGAATGTTAAACTCAAGAACTCACCGTTTCCGAACCGTGTTTAATATTCAAAGAGCAATATCCTACTTTTTAAATTGGATTTTCAATGTTTTTCAGTAGCCGCCCAAAAAATTGTATTCTGGCTGGTTCAAGTGTAACGCATACTGTCTGCGTATGCATTTATCATCAGAATGTTAAATTAATGTTTAAAACCCTTAAGGTTAAGAAACTTATTCCTAACCATTTTAAAACGTATCATGAAATCCTACAGAGAAATGTTGGTTGAAAACCTGTGATCATTGCCTGAGTACGCAAACACTGGAGAATAACCTGATGAATTTTCTTCAAAATAACGATTCCTTAGAATTTAAACAATGGGAGCAAAATTCAATGCGAATGGATGCAGAAGAGTTTGTGGAAACATTTTTAGAAAAATTTAGCGAATTACCTCCGCATAATTTTATTGCAGAGCAACAAGATAACTACTTAAAACAACTTTAAACTAATTTGGAAGCAACTGACTGCATTATAATTGCTGACTTCTCTGAAAATTACTCTTTTGTTATTCAGGACGCTATACAAGGTTTTCATTGGGCAAACGCTCAATGCACAATCCATCCTTTTGCCATATATTATAAGGATGAAGCACAAAATTTAAAGTTTACAAGCTTCATAGCAATCGCAGAATTTACTAAACATAACCATGTTGCCGTTCGGATGTTTGTAACAAATTGTGTGAATTTCTTTAAAAAAAAGCTACCTCACCTGAAAAATATCCATTTTTTTTCTAATGAAGGCAGTCAATACAGAAATAAGATGACTGCTTTCAATTTGTGCCACATGTACAAGGACTTCGGTCTTAATGCAGAGTGGAACTTTTTTGCCACTTGCCATGGAAAAGGGCCTTGTGACGCTTTAAGAGGCGTTCTAAAGCGAAACGCTTCAAAAGCAAGTTTACAAGGCCATCATATTACAACTGCATACGAACTTTACTTTTGGGTTGTTTCTAAAGTAGATTCCAAAATATATTACTTGTTTTTCTCGGAAAAAGATTACAATGCAATGAAAAAGAAAATAAAGAACCGTTGTACTCCTGTAAAACATATCTCTGGGACACAATCGTTTCCTTACTTTAAACCACAAAATGAAAATTACATTATCGTGAAACGGTTTTCGTTTTCAGATGAAGAAAAGTGCGTTAAATTGTAAGAATTTTGCTTTTTAATATTTTTTTTGATGAATTATGACAAATAAAAATAATTAAATAATCAAATTAAATGCTGAGTTTTAATTGAAGGTAATCTGGGAAAACTCTTGCTTGTAGTCTAAAGCTTTGAGATTTGGGCTCCAATTCATCAATATAGCGGAGCCTGGTCCAATCCTGACCCTGTGCCCAATTCCGACCTCCCAAGATTCTCTGAGACAGCGCTGGTAGCCAAATTTTTAATAAAACCAATGGAAAGCTTTCATTACACAAAGAATTTCAACGTAGAATGCATTGGTCGGAGAAATTGTGTTTGTTGGACTTCAATACTGACTAAATTTGAGAAAAAATGTTCTACACGCTAAAAAAATTTGTATTCTAGTTTCGGTTCGGTTCACTCAAAATGACCCTAATGTGGAATAATTCAAAATATGAGTTAACTTTACTCAGTCGTGGTTTACGCTACAACTCAAATTCGGCATGAGTGCCCCTGCAATCCTTATGAGCACTCATGCTGAATTTGGACGCTAACGGACCATTGTGGCTCCAGTTATAGTGTGGCTGAGTAAACCCTAGCAATGTTGGTCTCTGCTTTTAAACAATTTGAGGCTGATTTATAGTTCTTACATTCAATGGGGTCAGAATTGGACCAGCCTCCCCTACTTTTGATGGGTACAATACTTCACAAATGAAACTAGATTTGTAAACATGGTTATCATGAATTTATTAGGAATAAGTTTGATAACTTCAATGAAATGATTCCCGCAGTTATTTTGAAGTGATGGAAAATGATGCTCATTCCATGTGTGTATAGGCAAAAAACTTGAAATTTTCAAAAAATTTAACTCAAAAACGGCTCGATGAACATTTGAGATTTTTTGATATGTTATGTAAAAATGTTTGAATTTTAATTAAAATATATAAAAATAAATAGTCGTTGTGGTCCAACATTTTGAAAATCATAAAAAACAAATATATTGACCATTTTAGCAAATTTGAGAACATTAATTATTTTAACAAATATTTTCAATAAAAACAAGAAGTAATAATCTTTCTATTTATAAAAAAATATTTAAAATCGATTCAGCGGTTCAGAAGTTATGATTTTTCAAAAATAAAATATTTCGAAAAATGTCGATTTTTCTGGTAACCCTATATCGAACATGGTCACCCAAATAAAAAAATAAAAAAATACGGGTCTTATTATTTTCGATGAAGAACATACCAAGCGATTTTGAGCAAAATCGGACAACTTTTTTTTTCAACTCTATTCTTTTCCCGTGGAATCGTATATATATATATATATATATATATATATATATATATATATATATATATATATATATATATATATATATATATATGTATATATATATATATATATATATATATATATATATATATATATATATATATATATATATATATATATATATATATATATATATACATATCCAATCAGCCCACTCTCCGGCAGTGATTTAAGCCCAGAGTTGGAAGGTGATAGCTCTGTTGGGTCCAGTTACTCACGTCCATTCCGAGGTCACTTTCACTTACAGCAAGCCCCGCATTAACACAGTACAAACATCAAATGGATATAGTTACTGTGCATGGATATAGTTACTGTGTTTTGAGGATGGCACATATTTAGTAGCATCGTTCAATTTCAGATAGATCTCACCGGATATTGTTGCTGATCTTCAGTCTTCATTTGGACGACTTTCCTGTGATGCTAAAGGATGTATTTATATCTCTACAGAAGTAGCACTCCACTATTCGGCAAATATTTTCACATCATCCTTTTCCAATTAGTACTTCGTTCACAAATGCAATACAATGAAAATTACAGGTAAGAAAACACTTCCGAGAAGAAATTTTACTTAAAAAATCATAATAATGGGGCAACGAAAGAAAAAAACCTCCTCAGCTCTCCATCGTACATCACGTGGTGAGTGCATCTGAAATTATATGCTAACCACACACGCGCGCATGTGCGTTAGCTTCGCTCTTTGCCTCTGACCAGCAAATGGCCATTTTCTACATTGCACGGGTTTTCTTTTTTCTCTCTCCACACACTGCCAACAATCAATATCTCTCGTTATGAGACCACACTATAACAACTTCTAAACTGCTTATAACCATCAAGTCACTCGCGACAATGCAGAAATATACACTAATTTAATCACTTAATTTAAACCAACACAACTAAGCTGATATTAACTCTTTCTCTGGGTACGGGGGCGAAGCACAAAAAACAAAAACAAAACGGGTAAAAATACCGACCATCACAAATTTTTTGAAGGATTCGATTATATTCACTACACCTTACACAAAACACGTGGAGATTTTTCAACGTGCTGCCTTTGGTTGATGACTATGCGAAAACATCAGTCGTCATTGGATTAATGAGTGTAGTTTGTTATCATTTCAAAGCATTGAAGTTCCCAAATGAAACACCAGAGCCTTTGCGCTCATTGGTGTCTGGATCAGGAAGTGGTTTAAATATTTTCTGCAGAACATCCAGAGTTATAATGATTGTTTTCAAATGACTTCTTTTAGTGCAACGCACATAATAATATTTAAAAGTTTTTTTTGAACCGTCTACGTTACAGGTCAAATTTTCCAAAAAAGCGAGTTCAATGTTGCCACCAACGGACGCAGACCACAAATTTCTACAGATTTATTTCAAGGGAGATTAACTCAGCAACATTATTCCACCATGAAGCGGGACATTGTACAACAATTGCAAGAGATGCTTCATGAACCAAATTGATTGATTCAAATGTTCAAGACTATTGTAGATCGAATGCCATCTAACAACAATAAGCTTGCGATTCAAGCTAAGCGAAGGTCCATTAATTATGTCACGCAGTAAAGGGGGAAGAGGCGGTTTGGGGAAAACTTGACGATCCATACAAAAAATTTGATTGTCCATACAAAAAACGTGACAAGGGGGGGAGGGGGCGGGGGGTTTAAAAAGTCAATTTTTGCGTGACGTCATTAATGGACGTTCCCTAATACCTTCTTCAATTTTCCAATAAGTATTTTAATTGTATGATACATATATATATATATATATATATATATATATATATATATATATATATATATATATATATATATATATATATATATATATATATATCTATATATATATATATATATATATATATATATCTATATTATATATGTATATATATATATATATATATATATATATATATATATATGTATATATATATATATATATATATATATATATATATATATATATATATATATATATATATATATATATATATATATATATATATATATATATATATATATATATATGTATATATATATATATATATATATATATATATATATATATATATATATATATATATATAAATATATATTATATATGTATATATGTATATATGTTTATATATATACAGGAGCCACACCTATTCCATAGACTCGAAGCAGTACAACAACAACAACAACAAATAGCAGCATCGTTGGCTTCATTAGAATCGGGCAACGCAAACGGCCTGGCAACTGCTCATCGGACACACACCTAGAATACGAAACCAGCACCAGCACCGGGAATGCAGAGTCAACAGACACGAGCAGCAGCAATATCATAATCAGCACCAGCACCGAGAATGCAGAGTCAACAGACACGAGCAGCAGCAATATCATAATGCTTAGTCAGGAATTTCGTAAAGAGCTTGAGGCCTCTGTATGACTTTGGAAATAAAATAAATTCAGTTCTATACAGATAGTTGACGAGTTAAGTTATTTTTTAAAAACGTGCCCCGAAGGCCCCGAGTTGTAATTGGCGCAGTCGGCGCGGATTTGTAACAAGTGTTTCTAAGTGTCGCGAGTGATCTCCAGAACTGTGCCATCCTTAACGGATTATTAAGTGATTTGTGCTGAAAACCAGTTGTGATTTTCATCCGGTGCAGTTCCTTTCCGGCGGATTACCGAAAAGCAGTGAGTGAAACTCAGCGGCCACCTTGTGACAATCCGGCGCTTCAAAGTGACGAGCGAACATCGTCAAACACCAAGGATTTGTGGATTATCTGGTGGAATACCAGCAGCCCATCCCAGGAACACCATCCGCTTCATGCTTCGCTGGTGGAATACCAGTCGAATTGTGGTGAGTGTCCAAACTTTTGATTTACTATGTATCCTTTCTTCCTAAAAAACCTTGCAAATATTAATTAACACACCGTTGATGACAAATAAGTGAAACCGTAGAAAAAAAATCGTGGCGTAACGCGAAGCAAATTTATTGTGAGTAATCGTAATTCAGATAGTGTAAATGTTTAGAAAGTGAGAATTTTAATTTTCTAACAAAGTGTAGTGTATGTTAACCAGAAAAATGTCAGAAGATTTACCAAGACAGATTGAGCAACTCGCTGCTCAAATCGAAGAACAGAGATTACAAATTGCGACAATGACGCAAGATCGCTTAGATGAAAGAGAGGCAGGTCCGTCTGGTACAGAAACGCCCTCAGTTAGAGGCCGTGTTTCCTCATTTGACGCATCTCGTACACCAGATGCAATAAAATTAATCGTCCCATACAGAGGCGACAAGAAATCACTAGCCGCCAGGCTAAGCTCAGTTGAAGAAAAACTGGATCATGCAAAAAGTTTGTGCCCATCCACAGCAGACATAAATTCCGTCATGCCTCTGTGGCTTAGTGTAATTCGTGATAAAATTGTAGACGAGGCAAGCGACGCACTCGTAGCTAGGCACACCGAGTGAGAGTGGAGTGAAATGAAAAGAGTATTGATTGAATATTTCGGGGACAAGAGGGACCTTTGTGGCCTTGTCGAGATCGTAGTGTGCTGTGCTCAAAGTGAAACGCGAGAGGTTTTCTGCTGTCATTTTTGCAGCGTTCTATTAATCATGAGATAAAGAATAAAGTTTTACCTAGTGAAAATTGTATTTGTTCCTTCAACTCAGTTTTGTGTTAAACCTACGTGCAGTTGCAGAAAGCTGATGGCGATGGGTTTTGCTCGTTGCTAGCTGCTTTCTCGAACCGATTCAATACATGATCAAGTACAATGCAGCTAAGTATCCTTTATATGTTCGTAACCCAATTAGTTTTAGTTCCGACGAGTGAAATTTAGAGGTTAATATATAGGACCTAAGCTTTGGGCTGCGAGATCATGGACTTCATCTCCCTTATAGCATGATGAAGAGATTACTGCTATGTGTTTATTGCACGTGCCAACCGCTGAATGTCAGTTTCGTAGTTGTATGTTGTGTGGAGGTAACCAGAGGCAGTAGAAACGGTGGCAGTAGGACACTTCATTTTGGAGGTTTGGAAATGTGCTCTGTGAAACTCCTCGAAAAAATAACTGGTGTCTGAGGGCAACTAAATGTGATAAGGTGTAGCTTCTATCACTTCAATTCAATGACCGCGGAGGTACCAATCGGCCACCATCACACTTTGTAAGTTCCTCCAACGACATATTAGATCTTGATTGAATTTGTGAATTCGTTTATATTACATTATCATAAGGATGTAACGGCAGCTATGCAATTTTTTTTTAATTATTTGCGTGTGCATGTGTATAATTTACTGTACCATTTTTAACAATAAACTGTATATGCTAAGCTGGAATATAGCTGCAGGTCAGTCCCATTCTGTCTGGATAACTAGGAATGTTCAAACTAACACTTCACTTGTTCCTTCGTGCGAAATACCGCCGGAAACCGCGAGTGGATTCCTTTGGGTTCTGCTAGAAGAGACTTATCGTCTTTTGAATATTTGAGTCTGTGACTTACAGATTTGTTCAGTGTCAAGCACCATTCTGCAAACGATATGTATTACATCAATAATACCAATATTTAAATATTAAACATGTTCAAAACCTCACAGTAATTCTTATTGGACGTGTTACCACTGCGTCCACTGAGTTGAACTTTTGTGGAAAGGAAATTAGTGTTTACAATGGTAACACATTTGTTGGAAAGCAGTAAAATTTACTTGAATGTAATTCAATATGGTCACAATCAAGTTGTTGCAACTAATTACGGTGGTTGTGTGTTGCTTAGGTTCAACCTTCAGGTGGGACTATTATTATGTTTTTTTTTTAATTTCAGATCAGATAAGTTTCAGATTAAATATGATAGTAGGCAATTTATAACTCAGATATGTCAAAAACTCTGATGGTACTTATGTGTGATTACAAGCAGTGTAAACTATCTATTTAGCTTTAAATTGTTCTGATTGAACGGTTGAAGGTCGTATTCGTCTGTTGTGCCAAAAGTGGGTTTGTTGGTCAAGTGGTAAAGTTTTTGCTCAATAGGCACAAATCATGGGCTTAGATGATAGCTTTGGGAAAAAAATCATGACATTCATTGTCTTCAACAAATTATTCCTCATTGAATCTCCATCCACGTGGACGCTAATGTTAATGCTAATGCTAATGTTCAACAGTGCATTACTCTAACTAGTATATAGAAAGTGCTATAATCAGTGTTATACTCAAATGATAACCAATGATGAATGTCACTTACATATCATTATATGACGTTCCCACGGCTGGGGTTTAATTTTTATAGCAATATATTACGAGACAATATATGAAAATAATCTAGCACAACAACGCTTTCACAAGTGATATTAAAAATTGTGCTTTTGGATCTATTTATTGGCTAATAAAACGCATTGGGTTTCAATGACTATTTACTGGTTGAGACAGAACATATCATTTGCATGATCCTCAGATCTTATAAAATGTAATCGTTTCACTTTGACCAGTTCGATCAAGAAATGGGCAGCCTTTTTTGTACACAGAGTTTGTTCCCAAACAATCCGGTGCATAATTAAATCCAAACAGAAGTAGTGATGTGGGCGAGTGAGATATGTGTGTGTGTGTGTGTGTGTGTGTGTGTGTGTGTGTGTGTGTGTGTGTGTGTGTGTGATGGGCGGGGGGGGGGGGAACATATGATTTTGGGTTGGTGCTTTCTTCTTTCTTTTCAGAGAGCGAGTAATGGCGCTATAACCATAAGCCATAGGGAGCTAGGACTATAGTTAATGCTAAAGTCCCAACCGTTTGAAGATAAATGGAGCATCACTTAACCCTCTTAGACTAGATGCTCCCAACGACCATTTTTGAATACATTTTTGTTCTGTGCACCAAACAGGGCATTCTGTTCAACTATTCTCTCCGACTATTCATTTCCTTTTTCCTTTGATATCTACTGAAGGCTACGTGGGTTCCCCGTGTCTTCATAAGGTAGATACCAAATCCTCCCTATCACCAACGGTTGCATGGACGTGGCCAGGTGAGCGATTGAGGAGTGTTTTCGTGTTGATAGTTGCGTGAAGAAACGTATCAGAAGCTGGTTTCGTTCCATGGTGGCATGCAATGTCTTCAACGAATTATTCCTCATCGTAGCTCCATCCACGAGGTGTGCAACCGTCAATGCTAATGCTAATGCTAATGCTAAGAGGGACCTTTGTGGCCTTGTCACTCAGATCTGTTATCTAAAACAGAACACGAGAAACATTACCGATTTCTACAATGAATGCCGGGAACTTCTCTCGGACATTATTGCAAAACTATCCTTGGATAACGAAATGAAAAAGTGTATTAAAACACTTTCAAACAGCTATGAGGACATGATTTTAAATTCTTTCATTGACGGGCTTGACGAACCATTCTCTACATTGACTAGAGTGTCGCGTCCGAAAAGTTTGAACGAAGCTTATCAAAGCGCAAGAGAGCAATTTAATGCTAGCCAGCGCAGAAAGGAGAAATATTCGAAAAATATGGCACCACAACAAAAACCTTTAAATAAACCAGTGGCACAATAAAATAGTTGGCATGCCAATAAATATCAAACTCCCACTCAAAGCTTTCAAAGATTTACTCCACAAGCTTATTTCAGACCAAAATTTCAAAATGCAGGTCCTCAAAATTCTCAGTATCAAAGACAGCCTCCTCAAAATTCCCAGTTTCAAAGACAGCCTCCTCAAAATTTCCAACACCAAAGGCAGCCTATTCAAAATTCTCAATACCAAAGACAATTTCAACCGAATCCCCAATTTCAAAAACAAGTTGTACCATACATCAAACCTGACCCCTCAGGACAATCAAAACAGATGATGCCTTACCAAAGGCAGAAGCTCAAATAAATAATCAGGAAACAACACAGTATGAAAATTATGAAGAGTACCCGGATCAGGAACATGACTCATGTGTCCCAGAACAAGATTATGATACAGCAACAATGCCGTCTGAAACAAATGAAAATGATGAAGAATTAAATTGGCTTTCGACCTACAAACAACGGAATGAAAAATAATTTTCTTCCATATTTGGAAATCCCTAGAAAATCAGGTAGGCCCCTGAGATTTTTAATCGACACGGGAGCCAATAAAAATTACATTACCCCGGAGTTAGTTCCTATCACTAGTGTTGGATCAGGACCACAACATAAAATTAAAAATATAAGCGGTTCACATATCATAGACAAATTTACGTACTTAAATCCTTTGATCAACTTTGCAAAAGGTCTACCGAACCTTAAATTTTTTCTATTTAGATTTCACGATTTCTTTGATGGATTTATTGGATTCGAATCATTGCGATCCATGGGTGCCATAATCGATACAGTATCTAATACAATTACCATTAAAAATACGATAATACAGCTAAACAAAAAATTTCCTACTAGAGAACAATTCAATATCCACGAAAGTGAGACTCTCGTGAAAGAATTTCCAGTCCGAATCAAAGAGAGAGATTTTCTGATCGAGCACGATATTATGTTAAGAGACGATATGGTTATACCTTCAGGAGTATACAGCGCTCGAAACGGAATAGCTACATTTCCCGTGATAAACCTCAGCAACAAGCAAGTTGAAATCCAGATAGACAAAGAAGCCCTATTTACGGAGCTCAATAATTTCGATGAAGTTTCTATCCAAGCACACAACACAAGCAAAAGAAAGCATAAACCCAAGATAGAAATAAAACAAATTATAAGAACTGATCACCTAAACAAAGAAGAAGAAGAGAAACTACTCCATTTTTTGAATAAATTTCCAGAAGTCCTTTATAGTGACGATAAGAAATTGACTTTTACCAGTGCTATACAACACCAGATCAAAACAAAGGATGATCTGCCTGTATACACGAAGTCGTACCGATACCCCTTTTTCCATAAGGAGGAGGTACAAAGACAAATCGGAAAGATGTTGGATCAAGGTATAATTCGGCCTTCGAATAGTCCATGGTCTTCCCCGATATGGGTTGTCCCGAAAAAACTTGATTCATCGGGTCAACGAAAATGGCGATTGGTCATCGACTATAGGAAATTAAATAATAAAACTATAGATGATCGATACCCAATCCCCAACATTACTGACATCCTAGACAAACTAGGAAGATGTCAGTATTTCACGACCATCGATTTTGCTTCCGGCTTTCTCCAAATCGAGGTTAACACAAATGACACTCCAAAAACAGCATTCAGTGTCGAGGGTGGACACTATGAATTCATACGGATGCCATTTGGACTCAAAAATGCGCCTGCAACATTCCAACGAGTGATGGATAACATCCTCAGGGAACATATAGGCGTGAGATGTCTGGTGTACATGGATGATATTATCATCTTTTCCACCAGCCTGCAGGAACATCTAGTAAATCTTTCAAAGATTCTAGAAACCCTTCGCATATTCAATTTAAAAATACAAATTGATAAATGCGAATTTTAACAGAAAGAAGTGGCCTTTTTAGGACACGTAGTGACACCCGAAGGAGTGAAACCAAACCCTTGGAAGATCACCGCAATTCAAGAGTGGCCTCTACCGAAAAACGAGAAGGAATTAATAGCCTTCTTAGGTGTAGTAGGCTACTATAGAAAATTTATCAAGGACTTTGCAAAAATTGCAAAGCCTTTGACGCAACAATTACGCAAAGGAGAAACTATCAGTCACACCCGTGAATTCGTTTCTGCCTTTAACCATTGCAAGAATATTTTAACCAGTAGCCATGTGCTACAGTATCCTGATTTTACGAAGCGATTCTTACTTACGACAGACGCTTCAAATTATGCATTAGGCGCGGTTTTGTCGCAAAGTCCTATCGGACAAGACAAGCCTATAGCCTTTGCATCGCGCACCCTAACACAAAGCGAAGAGAAATACTCAGCCATTGAGAAAGAACTCTTGGCTATTGATTGGGCGTGCAAGTATTTCAGGCCCTACTTGTTTGGTCGAAAGTTTACATTATACACCGACCACAAGCCCCTGACTTACGCTTTAAACTTGAAAACCGCAAATGATAGGCTTGTACAGATGAAGTTGCGACTAGAAGAGTTCGACTATGACATCCAGTACCGGGCCGGTAAACAGAATGTGGTAGCGGACGGGCTTTCCCGAATACCGCACGAAATAAACGTAAACGAGACGGAATTATCATCTGAAGCAACTGACGATTCAGACAATGAAACTGTACATTCAGCTTCTTCTTTTTTTTTTTTTTAATAATCATTTATTTGTCCAGGCTCAATCGAATTAACTTTACAGAGCCAAATTTTCATATTTTTATACATCATTTATCTTAAAACTAAAGTTAGGAGGAAAGAGCCGATTACTCGCGGCCGTCTCGAGGTTAATGGGAATTACAATTACGGATGGGAAAAAGGGTGGGAATTTAAAGTATGGTTCACATAACACATTAAATTTAAATTCTAAATTATCTGAACACTTATAACTATACAATTTATGGTTTTCTTTTGGCTTGAACATTTCTTGAATAAGAAAAAAAAACACACACACATACACATATAAAAAAAAAAACTTATACTAAACATACAGGTTAAACTAACTACAATCTAATGCTAATGTTAGTCAAAAACACATAAATGAGTTTCATGTACTCCAAATCATGTACAGCCAAAATATCTCGAATTGGCACATTGGGTTGTCTACCTCGAGCCCGAAGGGAATCATAAAGCTCAGATCTGGCTCCAGAATGTTCAGCACAAGACTAAATAACGTGATCTGCGTCCTGATAGCCTTGTCCACACTCACAGAGATTGCTGTCCCTCAGCCCAACCCGGTATAAATGAGCGTTCAAAGAATAATGATTGGACATGAGGCGAGACATGACACGAATGAAGTCTCGACCCACATCCATCCCCCTGAACCAAGATTTCTTCGACACCTTTGGGATGATAGAATGTTGCCATCGCCCCAAATCTCCTTTACTCCATTTATATTGCCAGCTGACGAGTGACTGTTGACGAAAAATAGGAAAAAATTCGTTGAAGGCGATTTGTCGATCACAAATATCGCCTTCCATAGCGCCCACCTTTGCAAGCGAGTCCGCTTTCTCATTGCCCGGAATCGAACAATGAGATGGGACCCATACAAAGGTGATGATAAAATAACGCGAAGATAAAGCACTTAGAAGCTCCTGTATTTTCATGAGAAAATACGAGGAGTGCTTTACCGGCCTCAAGCAGCGAATAGCCTCTATAGAACTGAGATTATCCGTGAAAATGAAAAAATGATCCGGTGTTAGTGAGGCAACAATTTCTAGCGTAAAATGTATTGCCGCTAATTCAGCGACATACACGGAACAAGGTGCTTGAAGTTTACGGTTGGCGCTATAAATTTCATTAAATATACCAAAGCCTGCTGACTCCTCTATCAAAGATCCGTCAGTGAAGAACGATTTAGTGGAATCAACTTGGCCAAACTTTGCAGCAAAAATCACCGGAGCAATCATAGGACGATGATGCTCTGGGATTCCACGAAGCTCCTGCTTCATGGATAAATCAAAATAAACCGAATTGTCGAAATCGGAGAAGCAAACACGATTGGAAATGTTCGGCGAAGGGCTGACATCCTGTGTTATGTACAAATGGTACAAGGTCATGAAGCGGGTTTGAGGATTCAACTCAAGGAGCTTCTCAAAATTTTCGATCACCTGGGGTTCATAACTTCACACCTGGTGAGGAGCCGGAGAGATAATTCTGAAAACCGATCCGAGAGTGGCAACATGCCAGCCAGCACTTCAAGACTCATGGTGTGAGTCGAGTGCATGCAACCTAACGCGATACGAAGACACCGATACTGAATACGTTCCAGTTTAATAAAGTGCGACCGAGCCGCTGACTGAAAACAAAAACTACCGTATTCCATAACCGACAAAATCGTTGTCCGGTACAATGTTAGAAGATCTTGCGGATGCGCTCCCCACCAGGTCCCGGTAATTGTGCAGAGAAAGTTGATCCTTGGCTGGCACTTTCGCTTCACATACTCAATATGGGATCTCCAGGTGCACTTAGAATCGAACCAGACCCCAAGATATTTAAATGACATAGAATGAGTTATCGGCTTACCCCAAATTTGAAGCTTCGGTTGTGCAGGGTTATGCTTCCTAGAAAAAACTACCAACTCAGTTTTCTCCGTAGAGAATTCGATACCTAGCTCTAGAGCCCAAGTAGACAAATTGTCTAAGGTATCCTGTAAGGGTCCTTGCAGATCGATCCCATTGGATCCCGTGACAGACACTACGCCGTCATCTGCAAGTTGTCTCAGCGTACAGTTGTCACTTAGACAACCGTCAATGTCTTTGACATAAAAATTATATAAAAGGGGCTTAAACATGATCCCTGGGGAGACCCATGTAGCTAAATCGTGAAGCTGTAGAGGTTCCATGAGAAAAGCTCATATGTTTCTCTGACAGCAAATTGTACAAAAAATTGTTCATTAATGGTGAAAAGCCACAAGCGTGGAGTTTATCTGAAAGAACTTCAACAGATACTGAATCAAAAGCCCCCTTTATGTCCAAGAATACAGAAGCCATTTGCTCTTTTTTAGCAAAAGCTAACTGAATATCTGTGGAAAGCAACGCGAGACAGTCGTTCGTTCCCTTACCCCTACGGAAACCATATTGAGTATCTGAAAGCAGGTTGTTCGTCTCAACCCATTTGTCCAGACGGAAGAGGATCATTTTCTCCAACAACTTTCGAATACAGGATAACATCGCGATGGGTCGATAGGAGTTGTGGTCGGACGCGGGCTTACCAGGTTTTTGAATGGCAATAACTCTCACCCGTCTCCAATCATCCGGTACAATGTTGAGTTCCAGAAACTGATTAAACAAGTTCAACATGAGCCTCTTCGCGACGTCTGGGAGGTTCTTAAGCAAGTTGAACTTGATCCTGTCAGCCCCTGGAGCCGTATTGCCACACGAAAGGAGTGCGAGAGAGAGTTCTACCATTGAAAAGGGTTGGCTAATCTCATCTATCGAATTCGTGTTTTCGCGAGGAATCATCCGTGCCGGCACAGAATCTGGACAAACTTTTCGCGCGAACTTGAGGATCCATTGGTCCGAGTACTCTTCGCTCTCGTTGTTCGTAGTTCGGTTACGCAACCTTCGCGCCGTGTTCCAAAGAGTACTCATCGACGTTTCGCGCGATAGCCCGTTCACGAATGTTCGCCAGTAACCGCGTTTCTTGGCCTTGATGAGGCTCTTAAGTTCGCGTTCGAGAGCCGTGTATACTTCGAAGTGCTCAGGTGTTCCACGTCTACGGAAAACTTTAAACGCGTCGGACTTTTTACGGTAAACCTCGGTGCATTGCTGATCCCACCATGGAGAAGGAGGTTTCCTGCGAGATGACGTCCCTGGAACTGGTCGAGTTTGAGCTTGAAGCACGCTGTCTAAGATCAGGTTGGAGAGGAAGTTATACTCTTCCAGCGGTGAAAGCCTTTCTACCGTCGTTACGGCTTCATCTACTGCTGTCCTAAACTTTGTCCAATCGATGTGGCGGGTAAGATCATACGTGACGTTGACAGATTTCGACGAATTGAACCCGGTGGCAACCGAAATTTTTATGGGCAAATGATC
>JASCZW010004289.1:0-51466 GCA_034211315.2 Aedes japonicus | reverse complement strand
AACAATTCATTAACCAGTAATACTAGCGTCATATTTGCAGTTAGTTGTTAGCATTAAAATTGAAATCATATATCTGCTAATAACTGTTAATTGGTCATACTAATGTTGCTAGGTCCATGTATTTTCTAGCACATGATAATGGTGGCTGGCTTATACCGTTCATACCGCTCAACGCTTCGCCTTATTGAGTGATGGCTGCCAAATAGGATCAAACGCAAGCACCTCCTGAGTACCATTGTCCAAACTATCAAGCTTTATTAATTTTATGTAAAGTTTTATGAAAGTTCACTAGAAATCAATCCGTAAAATGCTGTTTTGAAATGCCGTTTCAGGACTCATTGTTTATTTTTGGCTCTTATTGTGCTAATATTCACCATTGCGCTTATGTTTGGAGCATGATATGTTTTAAAAAACTCAATTTGTTTTGATATTTTGCTATCAAACAAAATTTCCTGCAACACTAGAACTTTTTTTCTCTGTTATTACACTGTTAAATGAATCAGAGAATCGAACAAAGCAGAATAACTAAAACTAACCACGATATCACCGTGAAGTTTGGCAGCTGTGGCCATTTGGCCTCTATGCTGGTTTGACGACAGCCAATAGGTTTTATGAAGGTTCTCAAGTGGTCGTTCACTAGACAATTTTCAAAATCTTATGGTCTTGTAAGACTTTTATTATTTTGTTTGCACAACCGTCTATAGGTGGGCCACTTTGTACACATTTTGGCTTTAAAGATACATAGAGCAGGTGTTAGTGGACAAAACAGTTTTGAATGTAGCCGAGAGCAGTGATACGGCTGGAATAAAACTGAAATCGTTGTTTGGGCTCGTGCTTGTACCAACCGGCTGGCTACAAATTCACCACTGGCGCCGCGCAAAACCTGACCACTTTCCGTGACGGTCCAATCCTATTTTTAATTCTATTCCACTATAGAAAACAAAGACGTATCCTACTTCAAAAAAATGCTCAAAGGGTGAGTCGATAGTTATTTGTAAACCTCCAAACTTGCGTAAGATTATTTATATTTGACCGAATTTAACCACAATTATCCCAGGTACTCTTCAGAGTCTATTATTTCCATCCGCTTAGTTGGGCACTTGTCACTGAGATTCCTGCAGTGATGGAAAAAAAATCAGCATACCATTCGCAAAAGTAGTTGATGCAGCCACATTCAAGATCCTGGGATGTCGCAGCGCGCTCCTGCGAAAACTGACGAATGTACATCATTTGACCGTCTTGAGAGTCTTCGGGAGGTTTACGGATTACAGTGGACCACAAACCAGGAGCTTGATGAACACCGGGAACAACGCGCAAAAACATAGAGAGCGGAATCCGAATATTTCGACGCAAAACTTAGCCAAAATAACTCAATGTTTCGCAATGTTCCGTTCTTAGGCTCAAGAAATGAACAGTATTAAAAATGAAAACAGATAAGATCTCGAATTTTTCAAATTAGAACGAATACCCGCAGAATATGGCTAAAACGCGTGCCCGGAGACTCTAAACGAAGCTGCGAAGTGGATTTTCCGGAACAGGAATATTTCACGGGTGAGAACAAGTTTGCTGTGGATGACCGTTTAAAACAGAAAAAGCTGTCGAAATTCATTTCGAAGTACCTGATTTTACAGGTCATTTAGGCTTGTGGTAAACAGAACGATTCGTGACCAAAAGCAGCATACACAACTGTGTGCCTTCAAAAGGGCTTGTTTTGGTTTGGCCCAATTTGGCATCATGCCACTACTCCTGAACCGTGCAGGAGTGTTATACGGAGTTTGCTGGGAGTCTCTGATGAAAAAGCCAATGATTGGTGCTCGGCGCTTGTACTGCGAATAATTCACGAATTTTTCATGCGTTCGAATGGACGATGAATCATTTGTCCTGGAAGTTTCAAGCAGCTTCCAGGGCTGGCTTCTGCTATGACCAACCACCAAATTATCTAGAGTTACGTCCAATTGGGAGATATTGGACTTTGAGAAAGTGGAAGCTTTCTGGTAAGAACCAAGTAATCAATGATATCATACATTTCCAATAAATTTTGACAAGGACGGCCACCACGGTATATGAAGAGTCTTTAAAAATCCGAATGGATGGAGTTAAGCGCAAAATTCGAAAATTGCATGCAAATATACAACACTTACCTCCTTTCCTCTCCAAGATCTTTAAGTAAAAGTACGACGAGATGGATTTGTCAGGTAAAACAGACGTTGTATGCTCAAAATAAACCCAAGGTTTGAGATAGTCTTTCCACTCTCCTAAGGCTTTTGGCAGTGTGAATAGATCAGAGCTCGAAAAAATGACACTTCGTTGTGAACGATGTGTAAAAAAATATTCAGTGGGTACAATTTTCGCTCTCTTCATTTCGTTCTATCAGTCACGCAATATATTCGTGTTTACTATTTTGCTATGCTCAGTCATTCCATTGTCCTTGTGTTCCTCACAACTCATTCACACCACAGCAAAGCACACGGCTATTCAAGCCTCAAGAGATTTTGGTTGCTTGACTGAATGTTCTGGTAACCAGTCATTCATTTTCGCGTTCGTGAGTGATTTTTTTTACCACAGGATTTCAAGTAATTCCGAACATGGCTGAAGGAAGCCAAAAGGCCAAATGGCCGAAATCGCTACAGAGTTTGGGGGAATTTTTCGAGAAAAAGGCATTTGCAGGATCAATTCGAAAAGTTTTGGATTTTTCCACTTCATTGATTCTCCAAATGAACGACTGTTCTTTCGTCTTCACGGTAGAACGTTGAAATTGAATGAGTTGTTTGCACTTACGTACATTCACTGCTTTCTGGAACGAATGAATGATCAAAGTAAAGCAACACAAAACAAGTTGACTCATCTTGCACAAGACATTCATGAAGGCAAATTTGTGTTTACTTCATGTTCGCTTGGAACAGTGCGTGGTGACTAATATTTTGACTTAGTTAGGGTGCAATTTGAGAATTGAATATGATATTTTTAAGCTCTGGAATAGATATTTTGTTAGAATCACCCCAAAAGCTACTGGTAGTATGTGAAATACAATCGAACACACATTTGTTTGCCAGTCAAGGTGGTGGTTTCGTTCCTGCCTTGACCTACTCCGCATTGGGGATGTGTGGCAAAGAATTGTCTGCTTGCTTCGAAATACTGCTTTACAAATGCTATACCCTCAATTTCAAACTACTGCTATTCAATTTTCACAACCTCCGTGGTCTAAGGGAACTATCAATACTTTCTTTTCGCATTTTTTGTTCTAACAGAAAAATACTGTCTACTCCTGGAGCCTCATGGTGATAAGAAATTATTTCCTTGCTAAACAACTTCATCATATTGTTGTCGTTTGTTTCCTGAAAGTTTGAAGAAAATTCTACTAAAAATTAATTTCTGGCGACCATTTTTGTGTGGCATTTTTTGTTTTTAGTTGCAATATTTGAAGTGTAATTTCAAATTGTAGTATCTTGCTTACAGACAGAAAACAAAGCTAGCTTCTGATTCATATATATATAATGATGGAAATTCGTTCGTTTTTCATTGAAATTTGCACATTTTTAATATTCGCCTTTCCATGCTAGTATGTTTGATTACGCCCTTTTCAATGTACACAAGTACTGGAAAAAAGTATCGCGCTATACTGTTCACCTATTTTTGACATTTTCAAAGATTTCGCCTCCTACTTTTCGCCGTTGTTTTGATTATTTTGTCAGTATGGTCTTTTAAACTTTTCGCTAAGTTTATGTTTTATTTAAATTACGCCTTTGTCAACTATCAATATGATCGTAAGTCGCAAAGAAAAGTGTGTTTATTACAAAACAACACTACGCCCTTTACGAAAACAATATTTAATGAATAAAATTGAAGCACAACCAGGATAAAACTCATGATTTAGTGGTTTTAATTATGTATTGCATTGAAATAAATTTTTGTTTACAATTTGCATATTCGCCCTAATCGCAAATTGCTCCGAAAATGCAAAATGAGATTAACAGTGTTTGAAAGAAAGCCATGGGCGATAGAGATAAAGGTAAAGTTATCCAAAGTTGCAATCTTATTGCTAACGTTTTATCAGATAGTTGCACTGTGCAGCAGTGGTTTACCTGGAATTTTAAATAAATTTTTGTACAAATGTTACTGCTAGTTTGCTTCAATACTTTGTTTCCTAAAATAACAATCATAATGTAGATACACAGATAAAAAGAAACATTAAATTTTCGCGTTATTTAATGCACATAAAGGGAATGCTACACTTGGCAGAAAATAATGGGATATTTTATGTAAATTTAAGCCAGATAACGCCTGAATCAAGCCTGTTGTATAAAAGATTGCAAACATTGTTGTATGACTCATCAAAGACTACATCCAATTGCGTTGTTTACGCCTGCTTTGGCTTTGAATTATACGAGGGCAAATTTTATGCGCTTCTTAAAATTACTATTTTTTTCTGTGTAGACCATAATTAAGGACTCCATTAAACCATACTGGTGGAGATCAGTATTTACATCACTTTACCTCCTTTCCTCCCTTAGGTCTTTAAGTAAAAGTACGACGAGATGGATTTGTCAGGTAAAACAGACTTCTTCTTTCTTAGCGTTTCAAGTTGTTGCTTTCCAATCAGCTTATTGCTTGCTCTCAACTTAGTATTCTAAATGCACTTCCACAGTTATAACAAAACTACTATTTCTTTCTCTTGACATCGTTGTTCAAACAAAACATTCCTGTCCACTCCTGGAGCCTCATAGTTGTGAGAAATTATTTCCTTCCTAAGCAACATCATCATAATGTTATCGTTTGTTTTCGAAATCTGACTAATATTTCTGCCAACCATTTACGTTTGTCCCATTTTTTTGAGTTCAGTCTTCAGTCTACATTTATTAACTGATGACTCTCGTCTGATTGACGTGAGATTTTTTTTATCTCTGAATAAGAACCAGCGATCTTAAGTAATATCATATATATTTTAAATGACTGTTTAGTAACGGCTAAAATATTTACCTGCACTTAGTAATTCAGAAAAGCACCAAAAATGAAAAGTGCCACTAAATTATAGCCTGTGCCAACAAATATGTGATCAGCATTAAAATAGGGAATGAGCAATAAAAGATGAGAAAGATCTTCGATACTAGATCGTAGATCTATCAAATAGCACAGCTAGTTAGTGCAATTAAATATGACAGTATTCGCCAAATTACGTAATTTGAGCACTAAACTATTCGCATATGTCTTTGATTTTGTTGATTTTCCCATAAAACAGAAAATGAGCAATGGATAAATAAATATCCATTGCTCATTTTACTGTTTTTATGGGAAAATCTAACAAATTAAAAGACATATGCGAATAGTTTAGTGCTCAAATTACATAATTTGGCGGAAATACTGCCATATTTAATTGCACATATACTAATAGCTGTTGCTTTATTTGACAGATTTACCGGTCACAATTAGATTATCCGAAGATCTTTTCTCATCTTTTATTGCTCATTCCTAATTTTTTAATGCTGATCACACATTATTTGTTGGCACAGGCCTTAATAATTTAATGGCACTTTTTCATTTTTTATTGCTCAAATCTCTCTTTAATTGATGATTAATTATGCTGCCGTTTAGTAACGTACTTTTCTCAGCAAAGTTGTTAGGAACAGTCTCGACTAGAGCAAAAACTGCTCTTTAGAACGAAAATATAAAGAAATAGGTTTACCCATATATATGTCAAACGCAACGTGAAAAGCCGGGTTACAACCGACCGACCCCAAATTGTGCATGACTTTTTGGACACAAATGGATCCAAAAAATCACCCTACTCTCATACACCACTATAAGAACCGAATGCGTTTTATGTACCACAATATGTGAAAAGTTTACCTGTATTAACATGGAATGTACTAAGTGTTAAATTTTTGAATACGTTAGCTGAATTCCGGGCATATTTTGTTCAAACCTAACAGTGTTTATTTTCTATTTTTTGGAAATTTATTATCCGGATTTATTGCAGATCCAAACCGACTTTTTTTTTTCGATGGGTCTCATCTCATACTTAAAACAATCGTTTAAACGAGATTTCCTGAGACATTTTTATAAACTCAAAAGCCGTTACCTAATCTTGCCAGCAATTGAGTTCCGCAAATAAATCACATCCCATCGCGGTATGCACGAGAAAACGCCTTCGCACTGGCACATTCCTTCGCTTCCCTTTCTTTCAGAGAGAGCCCAAAACAAAAGAAATAAAATACCACCCATAAAAAGCTATAAAAAATCAAAACAAACATTTTTCTCTCGCACTGTCTGCCCGGCATGGCTTTGGATTTATTTTCATTCACACATTCTTCTCTTCCTGTAACCGTCGTCGTCGACATCCGATCGGTACATTTCATCACACTCGTGTATCTTCAACACCAACGCACCCTACGTACAGTGCCGTCAGGTTCAAGATTTTAGTTCTCGTCGAATGTAAACAAACAGTCAGAGCTGCATAGGAACCTGAAACGATTCTCAGGAGAATTGACCGAAGTGGCGCATTTTCAATACAAGAACTGGTGAAATTTTAAAATTATTTTCGTTGTTCTTATTTCTAGCAAAACAATGCATTGGGTCCTAAGTAACAATGAGAGACTCTCTTGTCGACTTTCTCTTTGGGCTCCTACGGCTATGTAGAAACATGTTCAACTATTTTGAACTTGCAGTACGGTAGTAATAAGTGTGATTACGGATCCAATACGTCGAAATCGTCAGCAAATCGTTTAATTGACAAGCTTTTAACCAAAGAGAAAATCGACAAAGAGAGTCTCTCAATGTACTTAGGACCTAATGCATTGTTTTGCTTGATTTATCACCAACACTGCCGGTTAACCAAATAAATGGCCCAAACACAATGATAACGGCAACAGAAAACGGCAAAGCCCGATCTAAGTATGCCTGCTTGTCGGAAAGAAAACAGGCTAGATCCAAGCCTATTCTAATTAGACATATCGAAGACATCTGTAGCAACTGTCAAAATTGCCATTTTCCGTTCCGTTTCCGTTATCATTTTGTTTGGGCGGCAAGGCAGATGCAATGAAAGTTATGCTATCTTGTCTTCTTATCAGTACCAAAATAGGGAGTGTCACGAAAAATGGTCTGCTTCTTAATGTTAATAAAGGGTGTACCGATTAAAATCCGCCCACACAAAGTTATCACTAAATTTTCAGAGAGTAAAACGAAACAATTAAAGTTAGTTCATTCGGTTTATTTCGCCTTTATATCCAAATGCGTGAACCTTGGCCTTAACCCCAGCCATAAGGTTTTGCACGACCTCAGAATTGACAGTTTTTTGCATCATAATTCATGCTTTCTTCATTTCTTTTACATTCTTCACAACTTTAGAGGACACTCTTCCAAATACACCTGTCCATTCATGGTGCTTGCGGTAATGGACAGTGTACTCTGCTTTCCGCAAATACAAATCGCTTGCCACATTAAGAACTTCTTGGCCAACCTCGACTTCTTCTGTATCCTGAGAACCGCGGGAACATTACCCTTATCCTTGGCAACCACATACAAGTTTTGACTACAAAGACTGTAAATTTAGTTATAAAAACTTTCCACAATGTCAATATGACCCGAAACACCTTGTTCGTCACAAAATGATAGCACCCACGGAAGGTTGAAGGAAATTGTTTGCCTGTACGTGAGTAAGTTTTGCCTATATGTGAAGTGTCTTGGAACTAAATTTCAACTAAATGTAAACTTCTGAGTTCTAATCTCCGATAATGTCGAACTTTTGGTTGCTTAGGTTGTACTTCAACACAGTGCTGAGCTCCATCACGGTACTAACTGCGTTAGAATTGACAATCAAAGCAACAGTACACGGCCAGCCGTTTCAACTCAATTTTGAGTCGATTTTGACTCACTTTCGTCTAAAGTGGAGTTACTCAAATTTGAGTAAATGTTACTTGCATTGACAAGTCGAAAAATCCAAAACATCGACTCAAATCAGATGGATGTTTTGGAGTTGTCGACTTGTCAATGCAAGTAACATTTACTCAAATTTGAGTGACTCCACTTTTGACAAAAGTGAGTCAAAAACGACTCAAAACTGAGTTGAAACGGCTGGCCGTGTAGAGCCTCTCACTCTCCCAAACTTCTCATCAACATGAACAACAACTGAGAGATATTTGTCTCTCGCGTTTCTCACTCATTTTCTATATCTTGTACAATTGTAATGTGATACGATCGTATCACCAGGAATAAAAAATATACCGGCATGGAAATTGACAGTCATTTTAATTCTCTAGTACACAGACGATCATGATGGCCATCGCTAGTAGCGGTGTTTCGACCGTCAAATTCAGGAGACAAAACCCCTTCAGTGGCGACACGTCCGCAGCTTGAGCATTACGATTGAAGGTTCAGTTGTTTTTTTCTTCAATCCTTATGTGTTTGACAGAGTACCCGGGTAACTTATCAGGGTTTACAATACGAAATTTCATTTTTTTAAAAGGAAGCTGAAAAATTTGGCCAAAGGGGGAACTTTGATTATTGTTTACCTTTTAGCTGTTCGTACTGGCAATTATTGACCGATTTAAATTCTTTTGGCACCGTGACCATTTGTATTCATTCGGTTCCCGGAATTCCGGATCTCCAGGACTGTGGTGCGGTACAGAGACACTATTTGGGAATATCAATTGAATTTCCGGGAATGAATGTCAAAATCTTTGGAAAAATTCTTAAAAACTATGTCTATTTCATTGTGGACCTTAAGCCGATTTTTCTCCGGAGCGGCCATTCAGCGGAATTCATGAAATTAGGATATTTTCCAACATTTAGTGGCCATCTGATGATTTGTTTTCGGATCTGTCAGGTTTCCGTGGGGCCTCGAGTGGCCATTAAACTATTCAAAAGGAAACTCAAAGGATCTCAAAATTCAGGAAACTTCTCCAGAAGGCTATTTCTCAACGTTTTATGGCCATCTAATGATTTATTCTCGGGCCGGTCATTCCGGAACAGACTCCAGTTTGCCCTCGAGTGGTCATGAACATATTCAGAAGGAAACTGGTATTGGCAATATGGGTATCAAAATTCATAAAATTTCGCCAGGAGAATATTTATCAACGTTTAGTGGCCATCTGATGATTTGTCCTCGAACCTGCCATTTTGGAACAAGTTCCCGTGGAGCCTCGAGTAGCTATGAATATTTTCATCTTATCTTATCTTATCTCACACTAACGCAGCCAATTCTTGAAAGCATCCTGGAAAATGATGGTTTCTTGAATACTTCATTTTTCTAGTCATCGGCCAGACCAACTGCGAAGCATGTCCCGCAGAGAGGATTCCAAGAAATAGAGCGATTTCAGAAAGATTTAAACTCGCTCTACTACTTTGAATCAAGGGAAGGAAGAGAGTGTGGGCCCCTCGTACCAAACGTTTCTAATATGTAGAGTTAAACAGTGTGATAATTAGTACTTTATCGTTGGGAGCATAGATGCTAGAAAGATTAGTTTATGCTCCTTCTGCTTGAGGGTGAACTTTTGGCATTTGTACCAAAAGCCTGGCAATAATTGCCAACGCTATAGCGTCTTATCTCGCTCAATGGCGGGTAGGTGGACTAAAACTAACGACGATGGATAAATGCGAAGCTGAAAATAGCATAAAAAATGTTGTAAAGGAATGTTATAATATAAAATGAGAATAACATGTGTACTAATAAAAATAAAGGAAAAAAATCAGTCGTAGACTTCCTCCTACGGTATAGCTGACGAGATACAGCGTTTCTAATTCAGCCGCTGGCGGACAGACGGCACGCACCTCCTCAATCTAGCTGAATTCAGAAGGACAAAAGTGCCCAGACTGCACTACCAGTTAAGTACTCAACCCTTAGGCTTGAACTCGAGTTTTACGCCTAATGTTCAAACTCAAGTTTTGCGCTTGAGCTCCAATCTGAGTGCAAACACACCGCGTTTATCCGTTGCTCTCGTGTTTGATGTGTTTGATAAACATAAACACGAGAAGGAGAGCGCGTATTGGATGAACGCTCACCGGTGAGAGCCAAGCTCAAGCTGAGCGCCACTCGTGTTTTCGTGAAGACTGCCTTTAGCTGGCGGTATTTGTCATCTCTTGACCAGGTAGGCATGAGGTAGGAACTTTTGAGGACCAAAGCTATGTTACGGGGACGCACGCTCCATCACAGTTGTCGACTCACTATTTTGCATCCCGAGTAGCTATGAATATTTTCAGAAGGAAAACCTGGCAATATGGGGTTCAAAATTCATTGAATTTCTTCAGTAGGATATTTCTCAATGTTTTGTGGCTAGTTTTGTTAATCGCCACTTAATACCCGACGGGAACCTGTTCCGGGATGACCGTTCCGAGGACAAATTATCAGATGGCAACAACACGTTGAGAAAAAGCCTTCTGAAGAAATTTCATTAATTTTGATACCAATATTGCTAGGGTTTCCTTCAAAGTTTGTTTCTGGACACTTGAGGTCCCACGGGAACCTGTTCCGGAATAACCGGTTCGGGGACAAATCATCATGGCCACAAAACGTTAAGAAATTTCCTCCTGGAGAAATTTCTCGAATTTCGATACCCATATTGCCACGGATTCCTTCTAAATATGTTCATGGCCATTCGAGAGCCCACAAGAACCTGTTACAGAATGGCCGTTCCAGGAACAAGTCGGCATACGATCCACAATGGAATAGAAATAACTTTTAGGAATTATTCCAAAGATCCGGGATATGCAATTGAAATTCCCAAATAGTGTCTCCGTACCAGACCACAGCCCCGACAACCCGGATTTCCGGGAATCAGATAAATCCAAACGAACATTGCCGATAATATCCATGATGCGGGTGAGGTATTGATTCTAACGGTGCCAAAAGAATTCAAATTGGATAAGAATTGCCTGAGGCTAACACCTTGCATATCGTTCTCAGAGATAATTAGCGAGTGATTGATTTTTCTCCTCTCTCCACATCACATTCTCCAGCAGTCAAGAAGGCTTTTGTTACAAACGGTCAAATGAGATCAACCTGTTAGTGAGTAACACAGTATTTGACCATCATTCGTGAGTTCTAATGATCATGAGAAGATGATGGTCATAATCTTATAACCGTCATGAAAATGCACAGTACTGCTTCAACATATTCTTACCCTTTTCTTATTTGGTCTGGGGCCGGTACCGGTGCTAAGTTATTTTGAAATCGCCATTATTTACACATGGAATGTTAGTCCCACGCTACACTGTGTAATTACAGCTGTTCTGGTAATAACAGAGTAGCAATCTCAGGCGGTCAACCATGCTCATCCTGTCCATACTCACCTCGCGTTATTTTGTATGAATTGACTTAGCTGAAATCGTAACCAAATTAGGTGTTTACATATTTCCACGTACAAAACATAAGTCGCATAGTCTAGTACAGGGTGCGGCAGAAAATAATGCGAACATTTCTCGCGTAACTTTTCAAAAGGACCTATCTAACAATTTGCTTATCCCGAGGAAAACGAGGTTGAAGAATGTGAAAATATTTTTTGAAAATGTTTCAAACTGGATCAAGTTTTACCCATTCAATTACTTTTGAGGGCATGCATTGTTGTTGAATTTGCTACAGTAATGGTCTTTGTAGCATTTTATGTTAAAATAACAACGAAAACATCAAAAATGTTAGATAGGACATTTTGCTTAACCGAACTGTACATTGGTCGTGCCACATAGGACATTTTATTCCAATGATAGCTACATAGGTCATTTCAATTTTTATTATCATTTATAACATTATAACACATTATAACACATAGCAATAGAGATTGCTTTCTCTTTCACACACGCATTTGCTTCCCGGTGAAAACAATCCTATTCTTTCTACGTGCCTTCTCGTAGATCAGATCTGGCAAATTTGTATTCAGGACATTGCCACACAATGTGGTTAACGTCTTGGTAGGCAGTGCCACAGCCGCAAATACATGATTGTTAAAATAAGAAGTTTCTGGCATTTATCCATAAATTCGACTATAAAGAACTACTGCACTGGGTCATAATGAAATGTGTGATAGTGAAAGTTCACAGAATAAAAGTTGATATTAACGTTAAATTTGGGTTAATTCTTTGGGAAGTGCACTTAAACAACGTCATAGAAAGTTTAGCCATGAAAATACATGTAGCGACGGTTTCGTCGTGTTATATATCTAATGAAATAGGCAATAATGCATAGTCAAATAATGTCCCTACGATATATTTTTATTTATGTTTTAATTTTTACAAATTACAATGATGCGTGTAACAAAAGATTCAATTAAATTAGTTTTTTTGTTTCCTTCATTTTTTTATCTTCGTTCAATCTTTACCATTGTCTTATTCTTCATCCTTGATTCTCTTATTCGCCATTCTTTTTCACCATTCATCCTTTTTCATCCTTCATTTCCTCTTCCATCATCATTTATCTTTGTTTCCGCTTTCCATATTTCATAATACATTGCTTTTCTCATTCCTCGTTCTTCATCTTTAACTCTGTTTCGTTCTTCGTTTTTATCCTTTTCACCCATGCTCTTCATCCTTCTTAATCGTCCTCGTTCTCCAAGTCCATATCATCTTCAAATCCTATCGTTTCTGCTACTTTAGATTTTCTGCCTCGTCCAGGTGGTGGTAGAGTTTTTAGAAATGCCTCATAATACCACTTTTGTGTTACGTATGGTAGTAATCGACGCAGATCTTCCAACTTTGGCGTTGGTAGTTGGATGGGGGCTGATAGTATGGGCTCTAGCTGAAGGTCCTCTAGTAAAACGGATTTTGTCGTTAAAAGGTAAATCTCTTTTGCGTTTTCATCGCCGACATGCTTCTTGAACGCTACGGTTCCAGGGTTCTCCGTGGAACAGAAGAAAACCATCGCTTCTTTGAATTTGAACGGCTCATTGTCCGTTGTTGTTTTGGGCAATGTATACCGTTTGTTCAAAACCATGTGCCATGTCCTTCACCACAATTGGTGAGAATCATTTTATCGACGATATGAACAGACTCCAATCACGTGGTATCTCGATATTCGTTTGCGTTTTCTTCTTCGCCCGTTCTATGGCCGAGTGGATTGAATTGGTTGAGAGTTTTCCTTTGTTTGTGTATTACTTCTACGCTCCGTTTCTTGGTCTTCAGCGGCAGATGAAGCATCCGTATCGTGATCAGAAAAAATGTCATTCTTGAACTTTTCAAAATATTCATAGATTGATAGCTCATTCAGCAACGTCGCATCACCGTCGGGTAACCAATCTGGATCCATGTCATCTGCTGTGTAATCATCTCCAACATCATCATCGTCCACATCTTCAGCTTGAGATTTTGAACCAGGCGTAGACAATGTTACTTCATCTACTTCGACATTCATTATCGGACGGTTCTGTCGTGTTTGATGCATTGAACTTTGTTGAGCACCTCGGATCTCATTTGGCGGCATTTGAAATGTTGATGCACCAGTATTTTGCGTTCGCAGATCGAGTATCATAAATTTCTGACCGGCAGGCTCAATAGTGGGCGACTTAAGTGGGCGATTTAGTAACGACCAAATTCAATGGTGCGTCATTGTCTGAGTTTTCGTCCATCAAGAAGTTCAGGGCAAAAGAAGCATGGCTAAGCGGAGTGGAAGTTTGACAGCGTTGGAAAGATGGAGTCTCATTCCACTGATCTCCAAAGAAGGAATCTACAAAATTAAATAAATGAATAATAAATGTTATAGTAATTTCAAAGTAATGTATATACCTATAACTTACCAGTGCTATCTCTTAGTGAAGGTTGTTTTCTTGGTTCGGGCATGGTGGAAAAATTTGAAATATCCCTTAAAGTCTCCCGACCAGTTCCTGAGTAGGTCAGGTTTGCCCAAGGTCCTCCATATTGACTTCGAGAATTTGGATTTACATAGCCAGCTAGATAGCAAAAGCATATTGGAACTAAATTAATAAACCAGAATTATTAATATAAGATTGCTCTAAAATACCTTTCAGTTGAACTTGTCGCCGTCCGGAAATTTCTCTATTAATCACATTCGAACCAACCGAATAGTTATGATTCGAATCATACTGTATGTTCTGATTTGTAACCAACGGTGAACGCTCCCGGAACGTATTATGGCCAACTGAAAAGTAACAGATGTGTTATGATAATTTCATTTAGATATGGATGTTTTAAAGTACCATTTTCCAGCATGATCGAACCTCTGTTGGTCGGTGCATGAGCACGACTAGGTCGTGATGCGAAATTATCAAGTTGCCTTGATGTAGATGCCATCGATTCCACCGATATGTTTCTCAATGATCTTGATTGGGCAGCGCTCGTATTTCCTGAATAATAGAAAATGTTTGCGCCTCTTTCTTGTGCGTCCGGGAAGCGAAGTTTCGGAAGGTTGCATCCTGAACATTCGGCAGACCGCAGAGAGCCGTCTTTGGTCAGATCTTTCGGGGTTTCCACTTTTAGTGTTTGCTCTAAATACACTTCCTCGATGCTGTCATCTTGTAGAGGATCCCGCGAAGGATCTGAACCAGCATTGGCGACAACGCAACTTTGCTGGCTACCACATACAGCAACTTCCTCAAACTGTGCTGCTGATGCTTGATCTGGACGTGATGTAAAAACTGTTGTGGCTGCGGCTGCAAGAAACGATCAATAATTAAGATATATTTTGATTTTTATAACCTTATTTTAAGGAACTAATGCACTTACCAAGGAGCAAATCGAACGCCGAATTATTCATTCCTTCCGACATTGTTCGAACGGTATTTTTGCTTTCTTCAATCTGAACGACCGAAGTACAGAGTTGCTTTGTTATGTTTGTTCTGACACTTCAGACGTTTAGCGCAACAGGTAAACTGATACGTCTTATCAAACAGTAGAGCATCGCTATTGCGAAATCAGACATCGGACGTTTTGTTGATTTTCAATTTTCTTAATGTTATGAAACATATCAAAATGCGTGTTTTAACATAATGTTGATAAGTGCAATAGCAATAGTGTGCATTAATGAATTCAATTTGTTTACATTTGTTACATAGGACCTTTTGAAAAGTTACGCGAGATTTGTTCTATTTCTTTCAAATCCCAATGTTCAACTAATTTAAGCAATAAAATCAACGTTTCATAAAGTCCTTTTGAACAAATTTATTCAATGTGTCCTCCATTTTTATTAATAACATCCTCGAACGGCAGCATAATTAATCATCAATTAAAAGAGAGATTTGAGCAATAAAAAATGAAAAAAGTGCCATTAAATTATTAAGGCCTGTGCCAACAAATAATGTGTGATCAGCATTAAAATTAGGAATGAGCAATAAAAGATGAGAAAAGATCTTCGGATAATCTAATTGTGACCGGTAAATCTGTCAAATAAAGCAACAGCTATTAGTATATGTGCAATTAAATATGGCGGTATTTCCGCCAAATTATGTAATTTGAGCACTAAACTATTCGCATATGTCTTTTAATTTTGTTGGATTTTCCCATAAAAACAGTAAAATGAGCAATGGATATTTATTTATCCATTGCTCATTTTACTGTTTTTATGGGAAAATCCAACAAAATTAAAGACATATGCGAATAGTTTAGTGCTCAAATTACATAATTTGGCGGAAATACTGCCATATTTAATTGCACATATACTAATAGCTGTTGCTTTATTTGATAGATTTACCGGTCACAATTAGATTATCCGAAGATCTTTTCTCATCTTTTATTGCTCATTCCTAATTTTTTAATGCTGATCACACATTATTTGTTGGCACAGTCCTTAATAATTTAGTGGCACTTTTTTCATTTTTTGGTGCTTTTTCTGAATTACTAAGTGCAGGTAAATATTTTAGTCATCCTCGAACCGACGCCGAAAGCCAGAGCATGCTTTTCGGACGTATTCCTCCGACATTGACTGCCATGTGCGTGTTATGGTTGACTTCAGGGTTTTCACACTATGGTGTGATGTTTTGCAGGCACGTGCTTCAACATATGCCCAAATCGAATAATCCAACGGATTAAGATCTGGACTGCTAGGGGCCATGTTATCGTTCAACCATTGTTCGGTTCGATTGTGACGTGTGACATGGCGTTCCATCCTGCTGTATGACAACGTTTTGGTCCTCGGAGAAGTTGGAATTCCTCCAGGGAAGCACTTGGTCGTTTAAAATACCGATATACACTTCGGTATTGATTTTGACCTACAGCATCAATGAAAACAGGCGGCATTTTTCAAACCGTTGGACGCCACCAAGCCAAACATCATGACACCAGCCGGATGATTGGTTTGAAATTTGAATTTCACCTTTTCCAGAACGTTCTCCAGTATCTGCGGTGAAATGAACCGGTCTGTGCGGCTGTTGGCCACAGCATCGATTCTGAAATGCTTTTCGTCGGAGAATATGATTATCATTTTTTCCTTCTTCAACAAGGAAAGCAATCTCTTGGAACGAGTCACTCGTAGTTCCTTGACCCGGTCCGTAATCAAGTGGCGTTTCACTCTGGCTCTGGAAGCAACAAACTGGTGATCACTTCTTTTGCGAACATTTTGACGAATTTGCAATAAAACAAATAATGTGTTTGGATGCAGCAACTTGAAAGTAAACATAAACAAATACACTTTCGACAAGAATTAGTCACTAGCTACACGAATTAACCCAATACTCAAGTTTGAAAATTTTCGCATTATTTTCTGCCGCACCCTGTATGTACGACGTGCCTCAATAGTGCAATTTCGTAGCTAGTTTTCAATCACTTGAGTTGATCTTTTGCAGGTGACACGTTGATCCTGCTCGTATACAGAAAGTAACACATTAAACCAATGGACACATGATTGCTTCGAGTAGCAAAAGTTGCCGTAGCTTGGCAAAATAATCGAAATCTCCTGCCGCCACCTCAGCCAAAGCCTACTCAACCATTGTACCAACGAACGTCTCAATAGTGGGTGTGAGAAACGTCAGAATACAAGTTTGACAACATACCTTATTGGTTCCCACCTTGGTTGTGCAGCT
Organism: Aedes japonicus; assembly: GCA_034211315.2. Taxonomy (NCBI): domain Eukaryota; kingdom Metazoa; phylum Arthropoda; class Insecta; order Diptera; family Culicidae; genus Aedes; species Aedes japonicus. The sequence goes on along the minus strand of JASCZW010004289.1, from coordinate 34,517 downwards.
CGCATGCGGAACGGAACTCGGCTATTTAATCAGACCAGTTTCCTTCTTCGGATAGAAGTCTGATTTTTATTTTTTTGTTTCTGCAAGATGCTGAATGAATGAATGGGATACAAACTTGTCCTTTTGGAGAACAATACAGGTGGGGGGAAACGGCCAACGCAACGCATGGGGGCGCAACGATCGTAAACTTGATGAAATAAACACCGCAACGTCGGCGTCTTGTTGGATGGGGAGTCTTCCGTTCATTCATCGAATGACGGCCGGCGGTTGGTGGGCTGTTCCAGTTATTGCAATTCCCATATATAAGAGCCACAACGGATAAGGGAATAAGCGGCATGGAAAGTGCATCATCACACAGAAAGAGGCATTTTTCTGCAGCAGTACGCGGTTTATCGGGAGGTCACAGACAAACGGATATGACCGATCAGTTTTTCGGAGGAACATACGATGTATTAAGGTAAAGGGTACAGCTATTAAATCACGTTCAAATTACATGAAACGAAGAACAAAAGTTTGGATTTTTCCCACCATCGATTGTCGATTTTCTGTGGAATTTAATAGTGGAAAGTAAGTACTCGAAATCATCAGTGCTTTTTCCGTCAATCTGTGACCTATAGTACTTATCAACCAAAAGCCTACTTGGATGCCGCAGCCAAGCGCGGCATATCGTGACAGATAATTGCCATTTATGTTTGTGATTTTATGTCCATATTTTCTTTATGACTGTTGTTGTTTTGCATTCGCTGAGCTCTCACTGCGGTGTGGGCCTTGCGGTTATCGGAGGGAAATATTAATGCATTCAGGAAAAGGGTTAACCGAACGAAGTGGAAAACGCATTTTTCATTCCGTAAAACTTTCAAAAGCAGCTCTGGCAGCGCTGCACTTCGAAAGGTCATAAAAGATGATTGAAACACCAGAAATGTTGAGCACGCGATGGAAAGATGAAGTGTTAAAATTCACCAAATGTTGATCTTTCTCCGTGGTGTTAATTGTTTTCATTTCAAAGGTTAATGGAACCTACATCCACACTGTTCTTAAATAAATTTATGTTTTCCCATGACTTCTCCCTTTGGTCTGTGGGAGCACCGAAGAGGATGCCAGGGAAGTACGACCATCATCATCCTACATGCTTCGAGACGCCCAGAGTGTAAGTATCAAACACAGTGAACGATCGATTTGTGAACATACACATAGAAGAAATAAACATAAATGGCTCTTCTTCCGAGCAAGTTCGTCCAAAGGCGGTGCGCTTGGCCCTTAAGACGTGTGGGATGTAGTAAAATTTGGAGTGTAGTTCCGCTACGAACTAGAATGGGAGATGTTTTCTCACAGTCAAAACAAAGTCGTTCAAATACGCCGACGATGCTTCCGGATGTAGAGATTGAACATCAGATACTGCAGATTACTTCGATTTAAAATTGAAATAGAGCTTCAAAACTGTTCGGATTTTGATTCTTTAATTCCTCAAGTTGGGCTGGTTCGTCACGCCATGATGTTCCATGGAGACGACTGGCATTTAAGATATCGAACCCATCAACACACATAAGGTCTGTATCCACAATAATCCGGACAACTCAAAACATGAATGAACCATAAATTTCGCATTATATTTCCGTCGTATTTGTTTATTTCAGATTCATGGGATGTGTTTTAACAATTTGTGAAGACAAAACATGGTTATTCGGTATTTGCATAAAATTTTCGAACTTTGAACACATAACTCCGTCCATTAGGGTTTGTACAGACTCTTAAGAAATCGTAGAAGCCGTCTTTGTCCAAATTTGCTGGAAAGTGTTTGATGTCTTTGATTCCTTGCTTCTTCCCAGAAAGCTTCCGCTTCATCAGAGCCCAATATCTCTCGATTGGTCGTAGCTCTGGGCAATTTTGCGGGTTTGAGATTTTTGGTAAAATGTTCACTTGATTTGCTTGGTAACTACCACTCCATAACAGTCTTAGCATAGTGGCATGATGCCAAATCAGGCCAGACCAAAGGTTTTTCTTTGTGACTTTTAATGAAGGGTAGCAATCGCTTCTGCAGACATTCTTTCTGATAGATCTCCTTGTTGATTGTGCCTGTAGTGGTAGTGACGAAAGATTTACTCTTTTTGCCACACGTGCTTGCCACACAAGGTATTTTTTGGGAAATTTCGATGCATTCTTCGTTCTGAAATGCTCAGCTGTAGCATTTCTGGCCATAGCAGAATAAAAAGTCAGCCCTGGAAGCTGCTTGAAATCCTCCAGGACATAAGTTTCATCGTCCATAACAACGCATGAAAACTTCGTCAAATATTCGCAGTATAAACGTCGAGCTCGTGATTTTGCTGCCAAGTTCTGTTTGTCGTTGCGATTTGGAACTGTTATTACTTTATACGACTTAAGTCCTAAACGTTTGTTTGATTTTTGGACAAAACCAGGTGACATCCCTATTTTACGAGCCACCGTTCGAATGGAGAGATTTGGGTTTTTCGTTAATATACTTTGCACCTTTCAGGATCAGCGCGTTCACTGTTTTTGTCACTTCTCGGTTTCCTCTCAACCGTCAATCGTTCCGAAAATGATTTGAGCACATCGTGAACTATGGATTTAGGCAAATCCTATGTTTTTGCAAGATCCCGTATTGGCAAGTCAGGTTTTGCCGTATTCCCGTACAAAATTCGCTCGCGCACATGTTTTTCTTTCGTCGCCATCTTGAATACTAAACATGAAATGTAAACATCAATCATAGGCTTTTTCATCATAGACTCGCAGATATAGCACAGTGAAATTTTTCATTCCTACGTGCAATATTTCAAAAGTTACAATGATTTGAAGGTGTCCGGATTAATGTGGATACAGATCTTAGACCACATCCCTTAGTATTTTTTTCCCTTCTGGTGGAAGAAGAGAGCAGAAATCCCCTACTGGAATTGATACTAAAACTTCTGGGGTGAAGGCAACCACGCTCACCACTGAACCGGCGCCGTCTGATTTCGCTTGAAGCATCCAAATCGGTTAATATATCATACTTTCAAGCTATAAGGGTAGCATTGCAACCAATATCTTACACTCAGCCAAATAATCTTAAGAATTTCATAAGGTTCAACTTATGAACGATGCTTCGGAATTTCATAACCCTGAATTATGAATACAATTTGTTTTGCAGTACGTTGGTCTTATACGCCTTTAAGCTTCCTGTTCGCATGTGTTGATATATACTTGTAGTTAAGTCACTGGACACGTAACCTCAATGCTCAAGGTTCGAATCCAGGCTGCTCCATATTTTTATTTTTTCAACGTTATTATATTTCATAAGCTGAATTAATGAAATTCATAATGATTTCTAGTGGCAAAAAGTCATAATGCAATCTTATGAATATCAAAATTTTATTTCACTGTGTGTACCATTCTGCATGACATAGCCTTGTTGGTGAAGGCATTGTATTAGCAATGAGGATATCAATAAGAAACCAGCGATTTATAATTGGCTCACTACACCATAGATTACCTAAGGGAAAGTTGCTAAGAACAGTGTGCCAGCCACAATGTCTTACTGGCACACTGAGGAACACTTTTGACAGTTGATCTCTCAGAAATAAAAAAAAACACAGCAACCTTGCCAATATGCGTAGTTTTTGGTGACATTTTTTTTTCGCTTTTTTTGTCTCGTCATGTCAATCTAGCAAGAGTTTTGTTTGTTGAATTCGCGCTGCAAATCTTAGGGAAAAATAATCCACGTGAATTGTAAAGGTGAGGTGTCCGATTCTTCGCCTATTTCGTTGATTTGTTCGCGTCGATGGGATTTTTCACATTTTTTTTCTATCTGGGAATCACCAGATCCAATTTCATCATAATTTTGTGACTGGAAAGATGACCGAGAACCTAAAAATGAAAAGTACTGCGGAACATATTCAATTTTCAGTCTGCTCATACCGGAAGGCCGATTTTTGACTCTAGACTGGGTTACACTGGGAGTTGCGTTGGACTTTTCACATTCCTAATTTCCAGTGAACAACCAAGTCGAATGGTATCTGATGCTGTCAATGTTCATCCTCTGCCCTGCTGTTTAAATCTGGAACGCACAATAGACCGCATTTTGGAAGTTCCTGGTGCCTCTAGCCCAGTCGTGCCGATTCCTGCCAGCGTTCAGCATAAAGACTGTATTCGATGAAATTTGGACACACAAAATAGGTCACCAAAAATTTTCCTTGAGTCCGATTCTTTTCAAACTTTCTGGAAATAAAGTACTACTAAAGTTTTAACGAGCTTTGCCTTCATTATTGCCCAAAATTTTTCAATTGGGCGAAGTTCAGGAGTGTTTGGAGGGTTGACGTCTTTCGGTACATAAACTACATTATTATCTTTGTACCAGTCTAAAACGGACCCGGCATAGTGGCAAGATGGCAAATCCGGCCAAAACAGTATCGGGCCATCGTGAGATCTCCAGAAGGGCAGAAGTCGTTTTTGGAGGCATTCGTCCTTGTAGATTTGTCCGTTGACGGTCCCAGAGGTGATGAAGGGCTGACTCATTTTGCCACATCCACAGATCGCTTGCCAGACAAGGAATTTTTTGGCGACTTTCGGCAGTTTCTTTTTCCTTACACTCTCCGGAACGGCCAACTTAGAGGTGGCGACGTAGTATTCCTGTCCTGGCATTTGTTTGGTGTCGGCTTTAATGTAGGTCTCATCGTCCATCACAATGCAGAACGGTTTTGTGAGCCACTCCTTGCACAGTTTTCTTGCACGAGTTTTGGCCACCGAGTTCTATTTATCGCTCCGGTTCGGTGCCTTCTGAACCTTGTACACATGTAATCCAGAACGTTTCATTGTTTTCTGCACAAAACAAACTGAAACTTTCGTCTTTTTCGCAACATCCCTGATCGAAATGTTGGGATAACCCTTAAATTGGTTCAATACTATCCTGGCCTTCTCCGGATTTGATGTGCCACGTTTTTTGCCACTACCATTTTTCCGCTTGATTGTCTTACGGTCCTTGAACGTTTTGATCACATGAGATACGGTTGAATGTGCGATTCCGAGCTGTTTTCCGATCCATCGATGAGAAGCGTTTGGGTTTTCGAAGTGAGTGCCCAAAATTTGTTGGCGCACAATTTCTTCATTCGAAGCCATCACTGAAATCACTCGACTGATTTTCACGAAACTCATTACACAATTGACACAACACAATGAAATACATTCAGTTAAAAGTTCGAAAACTGTTGGTACTTGGAAGTCTTCCTCGAGAATCGTCTACGTCTCATTCCCGAAGAAAACTAACGGTCTTATTTGCGCCTTGAACATCATACACTTACAGGGTGTTAAATGGGTTCAAATACACGTTAAAAATTAGTTAAAAAAATTTAAAATACCAGATATTGTTTTCCTAGTCAATCTTAACCTTAAGGACATATAAGCTCGAAGCCCCCCAAACCTCTCCCCCTTCCCCCTTTTTGTGCTGTATGACGAGCTTGAGACGTTTTCAAAAGAATCGCATCTCGTCCCAGAACTTGGAAAGGAGCTTCTTAAATTGGTCCACTTGATGTTCGTTCTGCTTGGCCAGCATGGATGACCATACTTGAGGTCCGGGGAGCTGGGAGGCCACAAAGTCTTATCAAGAAAATCAGTCATATTCTCCCGACACCACGCTTGAACGATATTCGCCGTCTGGGCTGGTATGCCGTCCTGTTGAAAGACGTAACAATCGCTTCCGTAGTGGTCCCAAAGTGCCGGGGTCCTAACCTTCTCCATAACCTCGGTCTTATAGTATGCACCGTTGATTTTCACGTCTTTCTCGATAAACACCAGTGGGAGCTTCCCACGCCTGGATACGACCCCCCAAACCATCACCGATGCGGTGCTCTGGAACCGCGGGAAGTTTATGTGGGACGGGAGGATGCAGGCCAACGTCGGCGCCCTTAGCCGATCATTTTGGACATTGTGCGGCTCTTGCAACCCAAAGACTTGCTCATCAGAAAACACGAACTTCTGATCTGCGTGCAGCGAAAGTTTTAGTTTCTCTCTACCCAGCCTCTTATTCGTTGTAGCCTCCATTACTCGCGAACCTTGTGTTTCTTGTACGGCTTGAATCCCAGGTCCTTCATGATGATGGCGTGTGCAGTCCCGATTGACACATCCAGGTCAGCAGTGGTCTTCCGGATGAACCCGCTCCCTCGCCACCTTGATGGCTGCTGTCGTCCTCACCGTCCCGGCCCCTTGGATCTCGCACAATCCTTGGCCGTTCCCGTCTCCCGGTACCGACGAACGGTGATATTGATGAAATTCCGCTTCGCTCCGTGGTATTTTAACCGCCGGGTCGCTCACCTCTCGCAAACAACTTTACTACGACGTCGCGGTACTCCTTCATCGTGCGTGGTAAACAAACAACAAATGATAACAAGGCGACACTGTGTGCGTCGGTTAGGCTATATATATAAGAGTAAAGCTGAAACGAATACCAATACACAGAATGAACATGGAGCGCACCTGCACAACTATGCAAAGTTGTATACGAACTTATTGATCACCCTGTAGTACGCGGGTGAAGTCTCAAAGTCAGGTAGAGTGAATAGTAAACAAGACCTTCGTCAATAACGCGTATCCAAATTTCTCAGCTGCAGTTGTTATCCGACGTAACCAATGATGCAAGATACACAAATTCATTTTCGTCACAGTTCGGCCTATGTGCGCTCTATCACGTTCGGTTCATCCTGTCAACAGATACTTAGTCTATGTACTTGACATGTGTATTTCAGGTGAATTTATCCACTCTTTTCTGCTTCACGTTTATGATCGGTGTACCTGAATTGTTTTTAACGACGCCAGCAATGCAGATGAACTAGCTGGATTTATTGAAAATTTCACCTTGATTATCAAATCCGCAGTTTAAATAACACCTCTTAGCGGAATATTAAAGGAGGCAGAACAGCCAATGGCTTTGCCGAGGTCTTTTGTGTGTTTCAACCAACTTCAATAGCGCATCGATATCTTTACACAGCACTTTTAACCACCCATCGAACACTAGATCATTCTTGCCAGTTTCCCGGTAAATCCGTTCTCGTCCATAATCCACCAAAGCTCTTTACCTACATGCCACCTCGAAGTCGACGAATTTGTGATAGGTACGGACTTGATATCCCGGCCTTTTCGTAACATCTGTCGTGGTCGACTTGATAACTTCCGACAAACTTGCTTGCTAGCGGTGATAAACGACGGAAATGTTTTGCGAACATTTTCACTCAGTAGTCTCACAATCCAACTTGTCACCTCTTTTGTAAATTGGGCGTAGAACTCCCTCTTTCCACTCCTGCAGTAGCTGTTCTTCACTCTAGACCCTGCCTAACAGTCTATGCAGACAAGTCGCCAACGTATTCGGGCCCAGATTCCGCTCTAATGCTACCCAGCTTGTCACCCTGTCGTTCCTAAGCTGTTTGATAGCATCTTTAATTTAAGTTATCGTGAGAATGGAAACCATTCCGCCGGCTATCCTGATATTCCGCCTATTCGCTGCTCAGCTGTTCATCTTAGTGCTGCTTCCACCTATCACGTCCCAAGGAACATTGCTGGTTTTATCATGGTATTATAGCATTCTTGAAGTCTAATTGCTCTTCAGAACCCTTATACAACAAAAATTGTTGCTTGGGGTTTATTTGTATTTGTATTTGTATTTAGAATAATTCATCTGACAATGGGTAGTCTTAATGAATAGATCTTAACTAATAAACTAGTAAAAGTTTCTCTTAAAAGCTAGTTCAATGCCGTTCTTATCTGATTCGCAAAACGTCCAGATGGTTCATTAAACTCGAGTAGCTCTTCGACTGCAGTAAACGCACGAATACATGCTGAAATCGGTTCATTGTATCCAAACACAGTCCGGTAGGGTTCTGTTCGGTACCCTAAAGTTCAACATAGAAAGTAGTTCGGGGGCATCAGCTTCACCATTCAACAGTTTAGCAATAAGCAACGACTGCTGTATTTTTCGACGTCGTTCAAGCGTGTGAAAACCTAGTAGCATCTATCAGGATACGGTGGCAAGTTGTCAGGATCTCGCCACGGCAAGTTTTTCAGAGCCAAACGAATAAACCGCTTCTGAACTCGTTCGATTCTGAGGCACCACGTGACCTGGTAAGGCTGCCATACCACCGATGCGTTTTCCAAAATTGGACGGACAAGTGCACAGTACAATGACTTCCAGCAATGTGGGTCCGAAAAACCTTCGCCACCTTGGAAAAGCCCAACCGTCGAGTTGATTTTGATATGATCACAGAACGGTGTAGTTCGAAAGTCATTTTTGAATCTAGTTGAACACCCATATCAGTCACACTGGTCACTCTACTGAGATTATTGCCATCAACGTAGTAGTCAAACAAAATTGGATTTTCCATACGGTGAAATGTGATTACCTGACATTTATCCACGCTAAGTATCAGTTTGTTTCTCCGACACCACTCAGAAAATGAACTCAACGAATTTTGCAAAAGTAAGCAGTCTTCTGCGCAGCAGTTCTGCGTGCGCACTACGATGTACAACTTTAAATCATGTGCATAGACCACTTTGAAACCTTATCTATCAAGATGCTTCCATCCTTATCCTGGCACATTTCGACTCGCAACACGAAATTTTTGCGAGATCGGATGAGTTACTTGTAGAATTTCCGAGAAAGATACAACAATCTAAGTGAAATCAGCTACGATGGACCACGATACCAAATCATCCATTGGATTCAAATCCGGTATGTTGGAAGGATCCTCCTTAGGCTGATGCAAATTTCGAAATGTTTGCTCCCCTAAGCTTAATCGACGCCAATTTGGGTCCTGATAGTCCCCACAAAATTTTAACACATTTGGTTTTAATTTGGCTTTGCACACGCTATTCAAAGTTTGTATGGGAATTAGTATGAAGAATCTCAAACTTACATTTCCAGATCCCTAACATCTTGACATGATGTCCTTTAAACAAATATTATTAAGATTCATATAGTGTAAGTTGCCAACTATCAAAATGCCGAAGATACCAGACCTGTAAATTTTATTCCAGTCTAAACCACGGGAGAAGCGCGATGATGACTCCTTGAAATACTTCCTCGGTTTTTGGAAGCAACAAAAACCAGTTGACGATCATTCTGATGGTTATGATGTTGCTCAATAGAAATTCTTTTTTATTGGTTAACAGCACCGATTGGTGGCGGACCTCTGACAACCGGTTCAGAAGAATCTTAGATTGTTTTAACCGATTTTATTTTATAATGTAATTCAAATAATCGTTTTTTGCCGAATATATATGATTTGAGCTATATATCATCATGAACTATGACAGCAACTGAATATTTCGAATTTTCCAGCGATTTTTTGGTCTTGTTAAGATTGTCCTTTGCTCACGAAACTTATTTTCGATGGCCTGTTCCACATTGCTTTCAAAGACGTTCAGATATTGTTTAATAATCGAGTTGAACTCCTCCAAAGTGTGCAGCTTCTTGGGGTCAATGCTTGATGCAGTTATCAGAACTGGATCATTCGGATCAAAGCGCTTAGTGATCTGTTTCATCAACTCGGTATAGAAAGCACAGCAAATCGAGTAGAAAAGCTTCGGGGGGACATCGAGAGTTCCGGATCTTAGTATTTATCTTGCTGCTACCCCGAGATATATTTCAGACTTCTAACGAAAATGTTTCTCGACATCAGAAACTCCGAAATCCGTCAGATGTTGCAGGTAATCATTCGGAAATCCCCTTTCTGAATATGAAAGGGGAAAAAACTCGTCAAACAAACAAAGAGGAGTTCGGTCTAGAAATAACATGTTCCAGCGCTGGTGAAGAGCCAATCAATAGCTGAAAGTCTTATTAATAAAGGAATAATAATCTTCCAGTGATATTTAAGCACAGTTTAATGTATATAACCTAATCTTGAACATAACAGTGTTGTGTTGAGGTGTAAATTTTAAGCGAAAGTCGTATTGTTACAACATTGATAATTCATTTTTCTTCACAATTAAAGCGACCTGCCAGGAAACTGATCCGACTTACGATGAGACCGGTCGGAAAACTAAAAGTGCCCAGTAACTGCAAAACCGAAGAAAAGATGGATCACATCGCCGTTTGCATCGCACACACACAAACAGGCTCAGACTGTTATCTGTCACTGTAGTGTCAGTGTCAATTGTTTTCTTTGCTTCATGGGCCTAAAGCAGCACATTAAAAGTATGGTTGGTAAAATGTGGGATCTTAAAATGTACTCGTTTGTTAAATTTGAGGATATCAAGAGGAAAAGCAATTGCAAAAAATCTTAAAAATTTTGATTTATCTCAAAAATCTGCTATTTTTACATACAGATATCTGTATGATATAGGGTAACGGGATGTAATGTTAGCCTAGCTCCTTCATTCGGCCTATGTATCAAAAGTGTCATAAATCCAGTGATAATCAAGAAAATTATGTCGCTATAAGGATGACCGATGAAATCCGAAGCAATCGAGACAACATTAATCAACTTATAGTTGTTCACTTTCACGTAATTTTCGATTTTATGCACTTCTGGGGCATCTAGTCTAAAGTCATTATATAGTGAATCATAATGTTTTCATTATTGAATGCCTGATAAACATATATAAACATCAATTAAGTGTTTCAAAGTAGTTTTACTTTAGTTTAATTTGTGAAATTTTGTGTTCAGTAAAGCGAATACAGCTGGCTATGCCTTAATTCATAAAATTAGGGAAAAAAACCTTACAAAGACTGCATTTAGTAATAAATCCATCGAATAGGACGAAGTTGCATCCATGAATACACCCAATCTATTGCCAATAGACCGACATTAAATCCATATCCCTCGAATGTTTCTGACTTTATAAAAAGAGTTGTGTAACTTTTAATGCTATATACTACCAATTGTCTTATCAAACTTATCATAGCAAGTGTCTAACTAGTTAAATCTCGCGTACAGCTTGAAAACTTTATGAGTTATAATTAAAAATGTAATCGATGGTTATATAGTGCATAATAGGCTGAGTCAAGGAACACATACCCTATATGAAAAAAATCTGTGTCAATCTAAATAAATCTGTGCATGTGGCAACCCTGATCACAACTGCACCAATATGTTTGACAACAAATGGACAAAATATTCAACCATACAGGTATGCTTATTATAATCTTTTTGGCTGTCAAAGATATTCTTTCTGAGACATGCTGTCAAAGTTTGAACGCATAATTAGCAGACACCCTGTAGATATGAGACATTTTTTTACCATCATTCGATAAATGTTGTACATCCCCTCACTCGGGAACACCCCTTCAATAATGCAATAGGTGCAAGAAAAATATCAACATTCCACCATACTCACGGCACTCACCCGCATCTAAATGTAGGTAGGCGAGCCAGTATGTGGATATGAACCGTCCGCTGGCCCGAAGTCGCAGGCAGACCAGGCATGCATCGTCAGTAAGCCACATGGCTTGCCCAGCTGAGACGTTCGGATGGTCGGATCGGCGGATGGGCGGACGGACGGAAGGTGTGTGTTGTTGTTACTCGATGCATCCCACACACCCGGACGGAATCTCTCAATGGGAAACATCAACAACTTCAACAACCGAACTGCGCGACTGTGTGAGTTAGTGAGTAGGATAAACCTGCTTCGTTGGTTACAACTCCACCGCAGCACACCGCTTGCGCTTCGCTTGCTTGGAATGGAAGGCAAATAGTAACGTAACGCAACCGAGATTCTCACTCCGGTTAGCCGCGCGCTCTCTTGCGCTTCACAACTCTTCACAGTACTTAACCTCAAAAACTCGGCACGGCGCTGCCGGGAGAGTGAAAAGCAAAACAACTCACACAAATCGGAGGAGGCGATGAATACGACTCGGCCGCGGAGTCGAGTCGGTGCGAGAAAGAGGGAAAAGCGCATTTTATTTTGATTCGTTGACGTGATCGCACACGCTTTCCGTCCGTCCGTCTGTTGTTCCGCGCGCGCGTTCGTTTCGACTGCGTCAGTTGGTTCTTCAAACCAGTTTTAAAAAAAGTGCTCAGTTTGCGCGAATTCTGCTCGCCCATCTTCGCCGAATAAGAAGCAATTATTTCGGTTGAAATGTTTACATTGTTTGTTTTTCGTGCAGCAACATTGTTTCAAGGTCCGATGGTTCGAAAGTGAATTTCAATGGTCAGCAGGAGCATAGTTGACAAATCGACACAAAATTTTCATTAGGCTAACTGACAAACGTAACAATGGCTTTTTCGTAGATTTCAGGACAAAGCTTCGCATAAGCCTCAATTCTATCGGATAGGTGAACACTTCTCTCGAAATGATCGTGGTGGATTGATTAGGCGAGTTTTCAATAACGAAATTTAAGGAAGCCATTGTTTACGTTGTCAGTTAGCCCAATAAAATTTGTGTCGAAATGATGATTAATTGATGTGCTGTCGCGCGGTTGTTTGGTTTCTCAGGTGAAAAGTGAGAACAAAATTTGTTAGAGGCCCCCCCGATTGGTTCGCTATTATTGGAGCGAAGAAGATCGAATTCGAAGAAAGTGAAAAGCGATAAACGCAATTGGCTGGTGTTGTGCGCTGCCGTTCAGCTCGGCGATAGTGATCAAAGCAAGCGTGAAAAAGTAAATTTTCTTCGGATTGGGTTACTTTGTCACAGTTTTTTTTTTTGCTTTGCTGTTGTAGTGTGCAGTGATGTTCGGTGAACAGCGATAAAGTGTAAGCAATATTTCAGCGCTTTCCTCGGGAAGTCGGTGTTGGGTTTCCTGAACGATAGGGCCAGCGAGCGATGCTTGAACCTCACACGTGAACCAACGACGTGGTTCAACGCACACACTTACAGATGCATTCCCACGAGCGCAGCGTGACGAGCGGGTTATCGATGGCTATCAATTCAGATGGTTGCTGCGATCGGTTTCTAAGCGCGGAGGCGCTGAAATCAGTAGGCGGTGACTTGAATTGTAACGAGGGATTTAGCACACAGTATTTGGAAAGTGGCTGGCACTAAATCACGTGCGATTGTGTGAAGCTGAACTTTATTCCGGATTTCTCCTCTTTTTTTGACTATCGAGTTGGTGCGAGTGCGCGCCGTTGAGTGGTCTATTTTTGTAAACTCCTACGGCAGCACGCGACGACACAGACGATGCAAATGGAATCTCGCAATAGGAGATCTATCTTCAGAACGCCATCATGTAAAGTGGTTCTTTCGTTTAGGCAACGGAGTGGCTGCAGTGGTTGACAGATTTCAAAAGGGAGACAGCGTTGGCGTTGGCTTCTGAAGTTTGCGGAACTGTGCTAGTGAGACAAGTGTGAAAAGCGTAGAAAATGAGTACAAATCTCGTTGATTACTTCCTGATCCCGAGGGCGTGCACTCCACCAGGTACTCACATGCATGAAGTGCTCAATCCTTTGAAAAGCCGCACTGATTGTCGCAGCGATATTTTTAACAGCAATTGCGGTTTGTCTTGCTTCTCTCTTGACTCCGCACCAGGCAAGATCTTTTGTATTTTAAGAGGGCCTAGCGGTGTGTTGTGGAAATGGACGACGACTACAACTCACGTTGTTTAAATAACGATAACGAACCGAGACGAGGTGCTACGATAAGGTAAATTAAGACGCTTGTTGGGTGTGCAAGTCTTTGTGAACCTGCTGCAGTGCGCAGATAACGGATTCCTGAGGAACACCTTGTTTACCTAATACGTGACTTGTCAAAATTAGACGGCCTACTACGGCGAGCCGTTTTCTTTTTCTCAAAGCAACCTGTCAAGATCTGTCAGAAATCTATTCAACTTTCCATCGGATTCTATCAGTGGGTTGTCAGTCAAAGGTTTCAACGCACCCCTACTAACAAAAATAAGCTACGTCACGTTCTTGCACTCATCCTCGGCATTCCTAGCAACGGAGGTGCCGCAATTATCTAGAAACAAATAACGAAATCAGACCGGTGGCAGCGGATTCCGGTCAAATATTTGCTTCATGCCGTGCTGACGCTATCAGATGACTGCGACGTAACGCTAGTAGCCACCTAATGCCTTAATTTAATTAAATCCTGCCGTTCCCGTTTGCGTTATCAAAAAGGGCGCAGTGACATTCTTTCGCCCATTCGCTGCAATCGCTGCTTCTTCGGATCCAAGGTTGAAACCGTACTATATCAAGAAGTCCTGATTGATGGTAACCGAACTTGGTGTGGACATTGCGTGTCGGAAAAGAACTATCGTTCGAACCTTCCCTAATTGGTTCGTTGGTGCCTACCTATTAACTGATAGTATAGAAACCTCCAAGACCATCATGCCACCCATCCATCCGGTAAAATGCGTTGCATAAACCGAGGAGAAATAGCACGGCAGAAGCATACCGGTCAGACCAGACCAGTGAATGATAGTCGTAATAACTATAATTGTTATTAGCAATTTTACACACGCATAATTTTGATTGCCTTAATAAGCCTCGCTCCTCTCACCTTGTTTGAGCACGCAGCTTCGCTGTCTACTAGAGTAGCCGGACGTAGCAGGGAAGGTTGGATTGGGTTGGGGTAGGCTTCCACGCTTGCTTTCTGTTTCCTACCTAATCAAACCAAGGTCGGTCGGCCGGTCGGTCGATTGGAGGTGGGACGATTGGAACAAGCGAAACATAGCAAGCTGTCTGCAGCCCATAAAACAAGCACCCAGCAGAACCACTTCATAACTTTGGTTAATTTTAATTCAATCAACTCCGACACTTGTCACCCGCCTGTTATGAACCGACTGGATATGACGATTGGATGTTGTTTGTTTTCTTTTCCCGGTTTAAGTTAATGAGAAGTTGAAACGGAGGACGTGCTGATATGAAGCAACGAGGGGACACTTGTTCGCCTGGAGAGGAAAACATGTGGCAAATGTAAACAAAGGTAGTTTGCTTTTGTCGTTTTTGTATTTTATTAAGCGCTACTTCGGTTTATCAGCGACGGAGAATCGCACAGTCGTGAGTCTTTGACACCTGAACATCATTTGTTTGGAATCGAGAGCTGCGCCCTTAAATGTTGTGCGGAAAGGCTGATGCTGTAGTAGATGGTGTCTACTCGGGAAATGTCGACTTTGGCAATGTTAACTCTTCTCGGTAACCAATTTTAGAACTCTCTATATACAGTATACTCCTACACTAAAACAGTTCACTGAATATTAGCACTAAATAATTTTTGATAGCAATTTAAATTCGTAAATTTTATAATAGCAAGGAGAAACTAAAAACAACAATGCGTCAGTTGTGTGCCAAAAATTGGGAAAATATTCACTTAAGAGAGATTACTTTACATTTATTTTTTAAGATTCCGGATCCACTTCAATTCTTCCAGAAAATGGACTTGATTATTATTGATTTGACGCATGTGTTCGATTAATTATCGAAAATTTCTCAAATTCCACCTCATTGAAGATTGCAGACCTTGCTGGGTTATCTGAGCGGTTATTTTATTTCACTTTGTCTTTATCCGGACACCTTTCCAATATTTTTCAACTGGGCGGAATCGGGGGCAGTAAGATGACTATTTTCAACAATATCCATCCCCCAGTCGTGATACCACTTAAGAGCGCTAACCAATTTTGGAGAAAACTTCACCTTATACGACAAGGGTTTGGACGGTAGCTGCAAACCCCTCCGCAGATCGTCGTCCATTAGTAAACGTCCTCAAATCTTCGTAACTATCTCGCTATATAATCTTCGAGCACGTCTTTTTGCTCCCTCGTTTTGCTGTACCGTCCGGTATGGTTGCCCGTTCTCGCATCATGAGGCCAATAACTGACCAATGTTGTATCTTATAGCAACATTACGATGCGAAAGTTCTGGATTTGTCCTGATTGATTGTAATACATTCGCCACGCCGTTTTGTATTTCGTGCCAGGTTATGTTATCTCCAATCCGCTCAACCAATTGCAATGTTTTATAATAATGCTCGATTGAAAGTAAATTTGGACGCACAGTTTAATACACCAACGCGTGATGGTTGGAACAAAAATCGATTGACAGGCATTTGTTGATGTTTCATTGATAAAGAAATTGGTGATTGATCGACACATCTCGTAATTACGGATCAGGAAACTTAAGAAAAGAAAATTAATTATGCACAAACATCAAGAGAATCCTTCGTGGTCTGCCTCAAAAGTTGCAGAAGTGTTAAAATTCCAAAACTTAACGGTGTGTCTTGTAATCAAACATCACAAGGATACTCTGAGTGTGGATAGAGCACTGTGCATCTACCATAAAAATGGCAAAATTTAGTGGCCTGAAACAAAATTTAGTGGCCAAAAAGGGAGCACGATTACTAAACGAATGAGTTTTGACGAAATTTAACGGCTGTATTTTAATGGATGAACAAACATAGTCAAAATGGATTATAAACAAATCCTCGGGCGAAAATTTTACCTGGCAACTGGTCGTGGGGATGTCTCTTCCGGGTATAAATTTGTTTTTGCTTGGAAACTAATGATTTCTCAAGGAATCTGCAGTTGTGGTCTTAAGCCAAGGTTTTCATCACACCTCACACAATGACGTCGAAGGTTTACATTAAAGAGTGTCTGAAAAAACGAATTTTACCTTTTATTCGGCAACACAAGACCAACATTATGTTTTGGCCGGATACTCTAAGTAGGTACTATAATGGTATGCTGCTAACAATGTTAATTTCGTCGCCAAAGATTAATCCTCCGAATGGCCCTGAGTTCAGACCGATCGAAAAATATTGGACAATTGTCAAGCGAAAACTTCGAGGATGCGGTAAGAAGTAACAAACTCAACAAATCCGTTTAAAGAGGAATAAGTTCGCAGCTACAGTGTCACCAGCGACCGTGCAGATCATGATGGCACCGATCACAAGTAAAGTGCGACAGCTCGTTTGAAACGGTGAAATGTAATTACTTAAATTTACAAATATATCGTTTGAAAGCTGAATAAAAACCCTTATGTTTGACGTTTTCTGATCAACTTTTGAGTTATGATCACTTGAATGCGTCCAAATTTACTTTGAATCGGGCTTTATGACGTAGCTTTTTTAATCGTGCATTTAAAAACTTGAACCCTCCTCCAGTATGGGTGGATTTGTAGCTGCGGATTAGCTGACTGCGCTACGGGAGGGCTCATATTTTGTCTATTTGAATTTAAATACAGTCTTTCAGACAAAACGTGAAAATCAAGCATGCTTTGATCTCTTTTGATTTTCAGCATTAGCATGATTGACCGTTCGATGTCTGCTTTTCCGAAGCTGTTATCATACAGAGAAGTAACAGATGATGATTGGAACTAGCATACATCCTCAATGTTTAAAAAATGGTGATCTCAAACTAAGGCAATCTTGGCGTCGACCACACGCTGAATGTAGCTTAATTAAGGCATTTCCACTAGGAATCACTGGGCTGTTGGATAATTGATGCTTTTTCGGCTGCTTATAAGGTTTGTTCGCGACAAAATCTGGACACTCCTTAATACGTATATCTCTGGAAATCCTGGCTATTCTGGCATGATTTGGCATATTCTCACTACGGCAAAAATGTTTTGGAATGGTATAAAGCGAATGGAGTCCATGTTGTACCGAAAGAAGCAAATCCACCTAACTTCCCGGATTCGCGACCTATCGAGCGGTATTGGGCTCTCGTGAAAAGAGAACTCTCTTAAAATAGGCAACAAGCTACAACTATAGAAAAATTTAGAAAATCTTGGACAAAAGCAGCACAATCGGTTGCAGAGAAGTCTGCATAGACTTTAATGGCTGGATAAACTCAAAAGTTCGTAGTTGATTCATGCAGCCTAATTAAGTAAATGTAATTAGTTATAAGATGACTAATAATGCACACTTAAATGAAAAAAAAATGCATCTTGGATTGAACTAGCAACAATTTTTCTATTCCAAGTTTTATTTGTCCAGCTTATGTCTAAACAAGCCTTAGGTGGTTTACTTCGTTAGGGGGACAATAAGAAAAAATAACGTGTAAAATAACAGACTTCTTCAGTGTATCTGTCACGATAAGCAATAAAGATAATCTTTCATCTCATTTTCTAGCTTTAGATGAGAGTCAATTTGAACCTATTTCAACCAACAATGAAGATGCTGTTAATGTCACTATCAAAGTTGGGGAACAACCATACCTCTCACGCTGAAATCTCGAAATTGAATCTGACCCCACACAAGTTACGAAAATACTCAAAGAGGTGTTTGAATGCCAACGATGGAAGTATGAATCCTGCAGAGGAACCTACAAATTGTAATGGTGGTTTACATCGTTATGGGACCAAAAAGAAGAGAAAAAATAACGCTAGAGAGCCTATTTGAACCGATGCAAACTAATATTTAGCATGCTCTCAAAGTGTGATGTTGTTTACTTTATTGAAAAAACTAACAATTTTTGTGATTCCCCTACAGTCGATTCATCTCAATTTAAACTAATTGTTACAATCAATGTTGGGGTTACTGAAAATGTTGATGCTGGTTTACTTCATAGGGGAAACAATATAAAGCAAACAACACTTGAACACCGATTCAAACATATATAAACGAACACTAAAGATGCTTTTACACACAAATCATAATGATTATTAATATTAAACAAAAAAACATTGCCAAAATTGAAAAGTTGCGTTGGTTCTTTTTCGTAGAAAGCGGTTTACTTTCAAAACAAAAACTTTCAAACCGTCAATTCAAAATTTTACTGCTCTACATTTACCAGTTGAAATTTTCAAAACAAATTGTAGAACTGTCAAATCGAAACCGTGGCATCGTGGAAAATTAAAGTATTATTTTAAAATAGACTTTCTTCCAGAAAATTTGCTGGAACAGAAATAAATGTATGCTATTTGAATTGAAATAAAATATAGGTTTAACATAAAATTGTTGTTATTTTCAATTGAATATCTATAACCTTCAAAGATACCGGAGGTCGGCGCCGTTGGATCACCAATGTTTTCCATCCTGAAAGATCCAAGTCGGAAAAATTTCAGCATATCACTCAGATGCACCTGAGTAACCTCTGGCATTTGCTGCCACTCGTCGTCGCAATGTGGTAGCGCTGCAAAAAAAAGATGGGATAATTATCAGTGACATGGCCTATTCTGTTTGCATTAACCGATGAGCGTGCAAGATCTTGAAAGTATTCTGATCGATTATGTAGATATTATGAACTTCTACCCCTGGTCCAAACTCTGTATTACTGGCCCGCGGCTTCAGCTGCCACATTTGAAATCTTGAAACACTCTATCAAGATTGTGTTCTATAATGTCCATTCGGGACGTTTTGTGTTGATGGATTTGGCAGTTCTACAAACTGAACCCGAAAAATATACTTTCAAATCAAACGCATAACTTTCGTCGTAAATGATTTTACTTTTAATTTTATGAACAATGAACACTTCTCAGAAGTAAAGTGCTAACCTTTAAATAAAACAATAAACTTTTTTGTGCTTGAGAAAACACATTCTTTAAACTTCGCCAGAGAGTCAATTTGAACCGATTTTAACCAGCAGTGAAGATGCTGTTAGGGCCTCGCACAAAGTGTGATGGTGGCTCACTACATTGGAAAAACAAATCTTAAATCACTCTCGTGAAATAAAAGCAGCATCTGCTAGAAGAATGATAGTTCTACGATATGAAGTAGCGGATATAGTAAGATTCACGTCACTCGTGAGAGATTAACGTTTAAAGTAATTGTTTACAAATGGCTTTTATAGCCGGCGTCGGTGGTGTAGTGGTAAGCGTGACGGCTACTGGCACCCCAGTGGGCCTGGGTGCAATCCCAGTCGACGTCGGTGGTTTTTCTGAGGCGAAAACATCTTGTCACGTCTTCCTTCGGGAGGGAAGCAAAGCCGTTGGTCCCGGCTCATAGTCATGAGTCATTGGGTAGGGTCCAGGTTGTGGAGTCGTCTCCCTGGCGTCGGTGATTGTCACCATGTGAGGAAATAGCCCAACGGAAAATAAATAAATAAAAATAAATGGCTTTTAGGCCCTAATCATGAATTACTCTAGAAATTCTATTGCAATTGAGACATGATGTTAAGGAAAAGATAAAAACTACAAGGTTCAGCCCGTTAGGGTTGTTTGGTATGATGACTACGTAACTAACGTTATTATACAAGTAAATTGGTGTGTTCTGATTAACTTTGTTCTCAATAACATAGAAATGATTGAAAAGAGTAGGTTATATATTTTTTTTAAAACGTGATAGGTTGTCCAACAAGTCTTGGAGTTTAAAACTAAAGATCTACAGTTGTAACAGTCGCTTTCTCCACTTAACAATGTCATGATATGTATTCAAACATATTCAATGAATGCCCTGGCAGACCAACAGACATTATAAGATTATCTTGGGATATTCATGCCAAACAAACTAACTTAACTTTGTATAGCCCATAAAGCTACTGTTTATTACATTTGTAGACCTCATGTTTTGAATGACCTAAAACTAACAAGATTATTCGATGTTGTCTGGGGACGGGTCAGAAATTTCATTGAAAAGGTTTGAATAGTTATCGTTGTTTTGTATAGCCCAAGAGGCTACGGTTGTATATCTTATGTTCAGTTTTTATAATCTTAAACATCCCAAAATTATCTGATAATAACCTTACAGAAGATTCACTGAAGGTGTTTGAATACATAACGTAACATTTCATAGGTTATAAAGCTAATGTTATGACAGTAGATACTAACTTCTGAACTCAAGGGCAGTTTCGGTGACCTAGAACATCCCAAGATATCTCAATCTATTTGTTTACCTTCCAAAAGACTCACTTAAATGGTCACTTACTGTTACTTTGTTTGGTCCAGCAAGCTACAGTTGAAGCTGTAGATTTTCAGTTTTGAATTCCAGGATAGTTTGGATAACCCAGATTATCTCATAATGTCTGTTGGTCTTTCAAAATATTCAATGAATATGTTTAAATGCACAGCGTAGCTTTGCATAGCCCAGAAAGCTTTTGTTGTATCTACAGGTCCTATGTTCTAATTTCAAGGATAGTTAGGAATACCCAAAACCTGTCATATTGCTTTATAATTTTTGTTGACCTTTAAGAATATTAATTGAATTTGATTCGAATATTAATTGTTATTTTGTATTGCCTAAAAATTACTGTTATATCTGTAAATCTTAAGTTCTGAACGCAAGGACAGTTTGGATGACCTAGAGGATCAGAAAATTATAAAATATTGACTGTTGACCTTCCAAATGATTCAATTAATAGGTTTGAATATATATAGTCACTTTATATAGCCATAAAAGCTGCTGTTACAACTTTAGATCTTATGTTTTGAACTTTAGGATAGTTTGGATGACCTAGAACATCCCAAGATTATTGCATTTTGTCTGTTTACCATAAAATACCATCAAATGAATATTGTTTAATACATTCACGTTGCATACTCAAAAAACCTACTGTTACAACTGTAGATCTAAGTTCCAAGTTCTCAACTCAAAGGCAGTTTGGATGATCTAGAACATCACAAAATTTTCACATAATGACTGTTGGCCTATTAAAAGGTTCATTCAATATGTTTGAACACATATCATAATCTTGTATTGCCCTCAAAGCTACTGTTACAACTGTAGATCTGAGGTTCGGAACTAGGGCATGCAATACCGGTAATACCGAAACCGAAAACCGGTATTACCGGGCTAAAATTAAATATCGAAATACCGGTATTATAGCCGAAAAAAACCGGTATTTCGGTATTGCACTAAAAAAATACAATTTTTTTATTTATAAAGTAAATCTATGAAAGATTATTGTCAATCCACGGTAACAGTCCGACATTCAAAACAAGTAAATTAATAATGTATTCAAATACCGTAATCTGCACGAAATTTGAAATCATCTTGCATGGAAATCCGACCAACAGAACTCACATTCACGCTTTTTTCGTCATCACCGTCAACATCAATGCGAACTATGATGTAAACTGCTTCATTGAAGCTTCTGTTGTGTTATTTTCTTGCGCTTCATAAAGGGAGATAACCTCACATTAATCAATAATGGTTACTTTTTTGTCAGCGTGCATCGACGATTTGACCTCAGCTAGTGTCACACTGCGAGCGACGGCGACACGTATCTTTGAGTATGTTTTTAGCTGCCAGTTTTCATTCATTGTGCAAATTTGGTGCGTCTCGCTTGGTGTTTTTTTGTCGTCCAAATGGAATTTGAAAAAAAAAATCAGAGAGGATGTTGCTAATTCGTCGGTTTGGAAATATTCCTTACGCAGAATATAAAATCGATGGATGGCTAAGTGTACAAAATGTGATACTATTTTGAAATGCGAAGGTTCCAGTACCAGTGGGATGATTACCCACCTTCGCAGCCGGCATAAAATTAACTTGCAAAAACGGGCAGCATATGAATGATGACACGTTGAACACACTGTGCACACTGAGTTATTTTTTGAGCTTGAAGTAAGCTACAATACATTACATTCAATAAGAATAAAATGAAACTCCGTGAATTCTAAAGAAATTTCTTTTTATTTTCTTCAATACCGGTTTACCGGTTTTTACCGGTATTGAAATTTAGAAATACCGAAATACCGGTATTGGAAAAATGCCCCGGTATTGCATGCCTTATTCGGAACGCAAGTGCATTTTAAACATCCTAGAACATTCCAGAGAGATACATAAATAGCTAACGCATATCACCAAAAATTTGATAATCCGTATGCATATGTACCAAGTTCTAAAACAACGCATTTTACCATCAATAAGGCATTTATTTTTTATTCCTGAACTTCTTCATATTCAAGATGTTCTAGGTTTCCAGATTGAAGAATTGATGTAGAACAGATTTGCTCAAGATAGTGTATACTTTTATTCTGATATGATCAGGATCAGACCCAAACAGCATTACTTTCGTCTCGTCTGACCAAATCACCTTATTCCAGTCATCGCTGGTCCATGAAATGTGGTCCTGGACCCAATTCAATCTTTTTTTTTATATATATTTTTTTCGGACAACCATGTCTTCTTAAGTGCTACTCTGCCCTTAAGACCTTTCTTATGAAGTCGATGTCAGTTGAATGGAAAACTCGCTTTCAATCTGTTTGGCAATTTTCGGAACTGATAGTTCCCGGTCCAGCTTCGCCTTCTTCGCGATAGTTCTGTCAGTTCGGCCAATTGTTTTTGAAGAAATCCCCGATCGCGTAGCTGGTGAGATAGAACCACGCTTTTTGTACATTTGCAGAATCCTAGCGACTGTATCTTTGTGAAGCTTGACAATATCGGCAATATCACGGTAGCTTGTGCCAGTTTTGTGATGCTCAATTTTCAAATTTCGGATGCTGATCGAAGTTTGTGCTTTTATGGGCATTTTGCAACAAATAGCGTCCAATTTTAAACACGAAACTGAAATGTTGAGCCCGACTTCAGGACCACTAAATGACAGCTAGACACAATGTTCACGTTCGAGAAAGTTGCAGAACACACATTAAAACTCTGTAAAACACACTTAAATCGTAGTATCCGTTTAAGGGTGGATAAACTTTTTTTGAGTAATTTTTACTAGTTTTCATATAACATTCATCATATAACATCTCAAGAAAAGATATAAGCGTCGTATTTTCAATGGCAATGTGATAAATAAACATAAATGGTACGGGGAGGGATAAAATTGTGTTGCATACTGTAACTTAGATGTACTCGCTGTTAATGCGTTCACTCTGAGTACAGATATCTTTCCCTTTCCATCGGAAATTTTAAATTTGTGAATAATTCCTTATCGGAGAATCGAATCCCACATCCTCCAGCATGTTGTTGATTGGTAACTGCGCCTTTACCGACTGACCTGAGAGAGCACTCAACATAATTTCCGATTGCTACGTTTTTGCCAACTGTCAAAAAATCAATGAAACAAAGCAAAAGTAAATAAGGTTGGGATGTTTTTATTTATCCTCCCAACCGTAACCACGGAAGCAACAAAAAACACACGAATCCCATGTAATCCAATCCCGCTCTTCCGGATTCTAAATTGCACTTTCACGCCATAACGCCCGGCAGCACGTGCTCCCGGGGATCTGTTTTAGTTTTGCTTCGCTTCAATTCCCACAACAGAACGACGCGGATTCCGACTCCCGGAAACGTGTCGATTTTCCCGATGCTTTCTAGAAAACCAGACAGGCATCAAAACAACATTGCTGTAGGAAAGAAGAAAAAGAAGAGAAAAATTTGCCCCGATGGTAGTTGAGCGCGTTGGTGTGTCTGCTGCACTGCACTGATGATGGTAAACATAACCTACTTACTGCGGCGGTGAGACCGACACGACACGACACGACGGACGCCGGCAACTACGATGCATATTTTAGTACGCCATTGGGTGCAGTATGCGTTTAAGAGAATTTTCTAAACGATTTCTCGGAGGAACCGTAACACCGATGTAGGTACTCATGAGGTGAAACTAAGGGCGAAAGTAAATTTGAAAATAAATTATTTATGAAGCGCAGCTATGAGTGCAGCCGCTCTAACGTGCTACACGTGTTATATTGGAGCAAATGCTGCTAAGCTATCATAACAAGCAGTAGCCGTGCCAGCAGGTCGTCTCGGATCAGGTGTGGAAAGAGGTAAGCACGGCTAGGTGAGCGAACTTTGAAACACACACACACTCTGGAACTGGTAGTTAATCATGGCAAGCTTGGCGACAGTCGTAAACACCATTCCATCTGTCATGGTTAGCGGGATCAACGGCGAGATCTGGCGGGGGCTTAACGAAAGAAAGGTCCCAATGATGGTCGGCTCCTAAGCGCTGATTTAGATATCGGTATTTGCTTTATCGAAAATTTTAATTTCAAATGATCGAAACCACTGAGCCGTAGAAGCTCCATTCGATGGCGCTATGTCAAGTCAGTTCAAACATCGGACGCTCGTGCCCGTGTAGCGCTTGGTGTAGCGTGCTGGAGCTGCTACTGGGCTTTAAAAAAAAACTTCCTCAAACACACTTTGTTGTCGTCTTCATCGTCGTCAACGTCAGCAACGCCTTCTATGCTTACACACATGGCCTGCTTAGATCCACTCTCTTTCACTCTGCCCCCTATCACCTTATCCATAATCTACGGTTTACTTTTAACTAATTTTAATTTTTATTTGTTCATTTTCCGTGTTTATCCTCGACTTGGTTGAAGAAGAAATGCCAGTGCTTCTATGCAACCGAGAGCAAAAATCGGCATTTAACATGTGCATTTTAAAGAGGCTTCAACATACCTAGCCGACCTGCTTTTGTACTCTCTTAACATGGCAATCACCGTAGCTAGTTGCCTCCGAAAATGCTGTTGGCTCTTGGCATTCCCTGACTACGATGATGAGATGATGATGATGATGATGACTTTTACAGACTGATGGATGGACAACTGACAAACTGCTGATTTTACGACGTTCTGCTGGCAAAATACATGGCTTTAATGACAAAGTACCATCCATCTCTTTTTTTTCCGCTCCTGGTTGATGGTTTAGAATTTACGACTTGGTAGTAAATGTCATTCTCTCGGCAAATGACTATGACAGCGGTGGAAGCGGCAAGCGAAGGTCGCGTACAAATGAGTAGTTCCGGTTAGGGCACTGCATTTCACGGTGCAAATCAGCCGTTTGAATTATGTTATTAAGAGATACAAACTGCTTCTAGGCTTATTAAGCATATGTAGCAAGCTTTTGTCGGCTTTTCGACTTTTAGTATTCTAATTAAATATCCACCTTTGCGAGCCTTACTGAAGATAGTACAGTTTGAAGGATGAACACAGTTTGAAGGAAGCATGTAATTTTGTTTGCGTTTCCAAAAGCACATACAGGGGCTACACAAAATAACTAGGATAGGCAAATATATGTTCAAATTTGGGGTGCTCTACCTTCACGACATATAGTATTCTATGGGCAAATTATTTTTTTATAATGAAGTATTGGGAATAATGCAGTATTGCCATGGTTCCCGGAGATATTCCGGTTTTCCCGAGCAGACGATTCACATGTCGATTTTCTGGTGAAATTTTGTACAGGATGCCGTTTAGAAATATTTTTCTCTAGTAAATACGCAAAAAAGCGGGAACATTTCCCAAGCATTGATACGTTGAACTCAAAAATCGGCCTTAAAATGGTCGAGATATGGCCATTTTCTTAGAACAGGTTCCTCTGAAGGGTTCTGGATGCTGCCAGATGTTTCTTTCATCCAAAACATGCCGAGCGACACCTTTTTCTTCTTCGTTTTTCATCACAAAGCTTCAAGCTCGGGCTTCAAATGGTGAGTTGACAACTTCGAAGGAGGGTGCGACCGACCTCTGGTCCTCACAAGTTCCTACCTCACGCCTCCACGAGTCATATGATCACACAAGACTGCCAGCTGAAACATGGAGACGCTGGTTGGCGTAGCCTGGGCAATGTTGTCAATCCGACAATAGCGAAGTGAGGGGGTGCGACCGGTAAATCATATCATAATTTTCCATTCTCATATCTTTCAGGTCTTCCAGGTCATCAGGTATTCTAAAATAATTTAAAATTTAAATTTTTTTTTTCTCATGGCTGTCATACATTGTCTAAATTTTCTGGCTCATAATGGATGCGCAAGTTTGTCTACAATTGCAGCAAAACAGCAGTCGGCACACATGTAATTCTCAGTTCTTATTATAATATACCTTCATTATATATATTATCTTATAGGACATTGTTTATTCATAACCAATATTATTTATCTTTATCATCTTTTTAATCTTTTTTATCATTACTTGTGTTTTCGTGATATATATTCTAACATATTTTTTTTTATATAATTTCACCTTATAGGTTAAATAAACTTTGAATTATTATGTCTTATACACCCAATTATCATTATGATTGAGAAGTATCTAATGCTTTGATTAAAAGAAGCTGCAACGGAATGTATGGTAGCCTTTTGCACTTTCTACTTAATGTATTTTTCATTTCCGGTTTGCGAAAAGACCTTTTTCAAAATCTGTGCTCATCTGATTCGTGCAGCGCTGTTTGTCATTCGGCTTGTATCTGATGTTATAATTCATTTTTTGTCATTACTGTATCATAACTCACAGTATTATTATATTTGATGATATTGTTTTATTGATTTTACTTCATAGATGATTTAACCATTGCTTATTGTTTTTTATGTCCATTTGTCTTTAACTCCCTGTCAATTAAATCTTCCCTGCTTTCCCAACCCAGAAGCAATAATTATTAAACCAGCTAAAATAAAAGCGGATGGCTGTTATAAAATCAACATCAAGCTGCAAATAGTGATCATGGCAACAGTAAATTAAAATGTATAAATGTTAGTTCTGTAAAATTTAACAAACATTTTCAGGATACCACAAATCAATATTTTGGTGCAATACTGCTATCGGTGAAAACGAACGAAAACGCGCTCAAGCGCGAACCACGGAACTCTACACTATAACACTTTACTAAATTTCTTGCATTTTAGGATCCACCGAATGGAGATCGTATATAATAGATACGAATGATTGTAGTATTTTCATTTACATAAATATAGACACTATCATATAAATATTTCATGGGTATAGGAGGGACCATCAGGCACCCGATTGAAGCACTCTGGATGGGGAGAGTGGAAATGCCAACTCCTCATTGTTAACAGTTTGTGAATAGAGGGCGGGCTCTTCTCCCCGCCCATTAGGGCATCCTCATGTTAGATAGCTTGCTCTTTTGACCAATTGTTCAATCTTGTTGTTGGAAGGAGATTCTTTATATCCCTGTGGATACGTATAAGTGATGTTGCCTATCGATCCACCCAACCCCTTTTTGGCCCTTCATACAATGGCATGATTAGGATAATCAGTGGTTATTAAAGCTTGATCAAGTCTAACAGAGAGGAGAGCCTATTGCTGTCGGACGTAGTTTCCGTGCTACAATGGGTGGTAGTACATATCATACATCATACATCATCATCATACAAAGCTTTCTTTAAGCTCAAAGTGGGCATTTGGACACATTGACCACTCCCGTGCAGGCTTCCCAATAGTACAGCCTTCTTGCTACAGCCCGTTTAAACTTCATCGTCTGTCTTTGTGTGAACCGAACTATCGCTTGCTACTGTTCGTTCGGTACCCTACCCGAAAAAAATTGGCAACAGGGCAAGCATGCACGAAAGAAATCTGTATAGTTACAGTCGATGCTACGCTAGCTTTGCTGAAACCAGCACATTCTTAACGTAGTAAGCCGAATGGGATGTTAATGTTCCATTTTGTCATGTCATCTGTTTCGTAAATTCTTTCGCTTGGACAGTCTTTCTGAAGCGGTGACATTTTTCGGCTTACCCGAGTCGGCTGTCACGAGAAGGATGTCGTGAGATGGCATTGGCAGGCATTAGCTGAGAAACTATCTCCCATTCGTCGGTTTCTCCCATGCATTTACTCACTTTCCATCACAGAGAAGTACAGTTGTGTGCGGGTAGAAATTCAGCCAGTAATTTATTGTTATCCATGTTTCTATATGACTGATTTTTAATAGGTTGCTGGCATTTGTGGCCACCATTCTTTTTGCACAAAAAGAGCTAGATAAGAGTTAAAGAAAAGAGATACCGGCCAAGTTTTCCCCCACAAACAACGAAAATTTCTCGCGCCAGTTTTGCGAAAACGCTTATAGAAGTTGCTGCCCTTTCTGTTGGAAAATAATATGACCCACTGGTCGTAGTAGATGGAATTGGCGATTATCAGGTTTTCCGGTTTTGTACACTGAGAAAAAAAACCCGCATTAATCCACCGATGGTGAGACTGAACCCTTCTTACATTTCACCAGAATTACAAACTCAAATGTGGGCAATATTGTACTGGATACGTATTTTCATCAGAAATTCCAAGAAGATTCAGAAATATTCAATATGCCATACATTCAGTTGATAAATGAACTTTTTGTCAATCCTGAACGTATTGTTCAGGATTGAACAAAAAATAAAATATTTCCATTAATAGTCTTTAATGACCTGTGCATGTTAGTTATATAAAAGGGGAAATAACATAAATATTAGAAATTTCATATAATCAGTCCATAGCATGAATTATTAGACAATCCTAAGCGTCAATTTTGATTATCGATATGGGATTCAAGATGCTTAATAAGTACATGTTCTTTGAAAATAGTTAATGGAGACTTTGTAATTTTCGAAAATACTGTTGCAGTTCAAAACCAGACCACTCGGAGCCAATCGATGTTGCTCTCATTCTATACAGTCGCATAGTGTGGCTAGTCCACTGTATGTGCTATACAACGCGCCAGATGCGACACAATAGAATGCAAGCGGCATCGATTGGTGTGATTGGTCTTGTTCGGTTTTGCACTGCAACGAGTATATTGTCATCTCACAATTATGTGCTCTCAGGTATTGTTTTGGTCATATTCCATGAAGAATTATCCAATCATAATGAAATTTGACCAGTTATTTGGAGATATCATAGCTTTGATTTGGCACCAACAAAACTAAAATCGGTACACAAATAGCTCAGTATGTAATCGGAGACTAAACTGTTTGATTACTATTATAATAGGCCTTCAAGTACTGTTTCGTTCATATCTTCGTAACGAAATGTCCGAATGAAAAAAAATCAATGGCGTTCTATGGAGAATGTTGTAGCTTCCATTTGCTGTCAATAGAACTGAAATCGGTTCACAGATGGCTGAGAAACCGATGTGACATGTATTTGTAACGCACACACACACATACACACACACACATACACACACACTACATACACACAGACATGTGCTCAGTTCGTCAGAGCTGAGTC
Organism: Aedes japonicus; assembly: GCA_034211315.2. Classification (NCBI taxonomy): domain Eukaryota; kingdom Metazoa; phylum Arthropoda; class Insecta; order Diptera; family Culicidae; genus Aedes; species Aedes japonicus. The sequence goes on along the minus strand of JASCZW010004289.1, from coordinate 4,848 downwards.
GAATGAGTATATGACACTCGGCCCTGTGGGCCTCGGATAAAAAGTCAAGTTTTCAAGCGATCTTAATACCCTTCTATTGATGTAAGAAGGGTAAAAAAGGAATCTCATAAACTACTACTAGTCAATTCTGTCGATTTTAACACTTGCTCACTATAAGCATGCCGTACGCAATAGTTTTCATAGCATCAACATATTTATCTAAAGTAGGAGGCTGGTCTGACGAAGTTGGTACATGTCGTATCTTTGAGAAACGTAACGAGTGAACAACTGAGGCTGTCGTTGACCATAAAACAAAAAACATCCACACGATCAAGCGAATCGTGCACAGTAAAAGACGGCAACATTTCATGTTGCATGATTGATTCACTGTGGGCTGTCGTGGAGAGCTCAATCACGAGGCTGTCATAGAATTGAGAAGGCGACAGTCAACGCAATACTGTCGTGAAGTGGTACATTTGCTATGCCTGCTCCCGGAGCCCCCGGAATGATCCTGAGGGAACCTGCAGCTGGGGCAATTACATTTTGACGCCAAAATATGCCGTAAGACAGCTCTAACCTCACTCGTATGAGACAATTCCAAGTCAAATCCAAGTGGTCATCCAAACAAATGGCGATCCAACGCCGTAGAAGTAAGCATTCTTATTAAACAGAAGATAAATAGATACTTGTTGTCTATTTTTACTGTCGAATTTTCAACTCTACTGTGCACTCTTTACTGTAGAATCGTATTGTGTTTAGCTTTATAATTAAAGATTCATAAAAATTATATGTTCCATAACTATAGAACCAGTTCAAAATTTATTTCTCTTTTAAAGATTTCAACGATGCTTAACTGAAAATCAAAATGTTAACAATGGGTTGTTCTTTCTCAGTTAAAATAACCCTTTCGGCACACTCTGATTTAAGTTACAGCAAGTAGATACTTGTATTTCTTGCCATGCAGATAAGACGCCTTGTTTCAGGTCATGAACGCTTGGGTACTGCTTATTGTCTGCATATACTTCACGTGTGATCAATCCCCACATATTCTCGATCGGCTTTTGGTCTTGGGAACAAGCTGGCCATTCCATAGTTTGAACTCCATGTTTGTTGAACCACGCCATTGTCGCTCTACTTGTATGAATTGAAGCATTATCTTGCTGAAATGTGTAGCCAACTCGACGATGTTGCCGCAAGAACGGTAGCAAATGACTTTGGAGTATCTCAATGTACTCCTGACTGTTCATTCTGGTGGATAGAAAAGCAATCTGAACCGTTTCAGGTTGACAAAATGCTCCCCAAACCATCGAATTACCACCACCAAAGTTACAAGTCGGAAAGTAACGCGGCTCCTTTCTTAAGTCCCTTAACTTAATTAATTAATTGAACAATGAAGGTTACATACCTTACTCCAATCTCTACGCACATTAGCTCGTATGAATTCGAGTTGGGCTTGTTCATGGCGAGGTAAGAGTCGTGGAGCTTACTTCAGTTTTTGCCGCTGAATATAGGGAGAGCATTTCAATGTTCGACAGATTGTAGAACATGAGACGTCAAGTGATAACTCAGCCTTCATTTGTTTCAAAATTTTGAGTGAGTTACTTGCAGTTTGAACAATTCTTCGTTGCGTTCTTTCCCACAACTTTTTTGTTGGGTCCACCTATCTTGTTATTCCCATATCGTTTTGGATTTCTCAGAAAATTGATTATGACGTGATGCGATTTTCCCAAACGCCTAGCAAGTTCCCGAATACCAACATTACATTCGCGAAATGCCAAAAATTTTACCTCTTTCTTCTTCCGTCAAATACGTTCCACACGGCATTATTCCGGAGCATTCACTAACACGTCACAACACGATAAAATGTGAAAGAAAACTGAAGCGCAATTCCTGCAGATAGTTTTGTATGTATTGGTTCTATAGTTATGAAACAGCAAAAATGAGTGGTTTTATTATTATCCACTCACACAGTACATCAATGGATTCAGAAGTGTTGTGGTGTGAGTCAACTTCCGCACACAGTTTCGGCATGGAAATAATTGAAACGGTAGAATTCATTCGTCATTGAAACATACGGACTTTTTAAGTGGATCTATTGTTATGAAAGGTAGTGTATCAAATGCTCAAAGAATATGAAGGCCCCAGGTTTCGATAACATCTTGAAGCCAAAGTCATCCCCATCCAGAAACCTTGGAAATATTCTTCATGTTCCAAGAACTATAGGCCCATCAGCCTTCTTTCAAGAGTATCGAAACTATTTGAAAAAGCGATCCACCGTCGCACAGTGGGCAAGAACTGATGAAAACTAAGGAAAAACTCTGTAAATTTTGTCGCTTTTAAGCGCGGCTTCTAAACAAGGATATTTCCGCTTGTAAATTGTCTGGGGAATCGAATGAAACTGGTTTCAATCACCGCACGGATATGATTGTGAAGTTATCAAGCCTATTTTACCCCACTTCCCCTTATATTCTTGAATAATTTATATATATCTTTGCACGGAGAGGCTCAAGATCAACAAAATAGTGCAAGTCCTTGGTGAAATTTCCTGGAGAATCGAATAAAAGCTGTTTGAACCACCGCACGGCTCTGTGAACGAAGATATGGCTAGTTTAACCCCACTTCCCCATTGTATTCTCGATTAGTTTATAGATATCTTTGCTTGGAGTGGCTCAAGATCAACAAAATAAGGCTAGTTCTATGTTAAATTTTCTGAAGAATCGAATAAAAGGTACTTCATTTACCTCACGGCTCTTTGAACGAAAATATGGCTGGTTCTATCCCACTTCCCCTTATATTATTGATTAATTAAAATCAGCCATAAGATCTGTATCAACGCGGCGAAGACCCAGGTCATCCGCTTCTCACACTCTAATTCTCCCAGACTTGTTCCGCCTAAGGATTGTTAAATTAGCCTAAACAACACAACGGTGGAATGGGTCAAATCAGCCGTCTATCTTGGCGTTACAATAGACACCAAGCTTATTTTCAGGGAACAGGTTGACAAAACTGTCACAAAGTGTAACGTTCTGTTGAAGCTACTATACCCATTGATCAACAGAAGGTTTACATTATCCCCAAAAAACTGCTGTCTACAAACAAATCATACTGCCAGTCATCGAGTACGGCATGCCAATCTGGGAAAGTTGCGCAAAAACACGTCACCTGAAGCTTCAGCCGTTCAAAATAAGTTCCTCGGGATTGATCTGGACATGCCCTCCGAGGACAAGAACATCTGGGGTCCACCGTCTACCGGAGATAAAAATGTCGACGATCAGACAAAGCTGAAAAGTCCAATGGGCTAAAACACTTAAAATTTGTTACTTTGGGTATATATGTAAGACAAAGAATGAAAAACAAAGTCAATTTAGTAGTAAACAGTCTACTACAGGTTCCCCGGGGTCGTTCCGTTGGTCCCGGGAGCGGCCAATGTGGCCAGTGGTCTTTTGTAGTATACCAAAACCTTATTTATGAAAAATCATGAAGATAGAGCTTTCGCACGGCATGATTTGGTGTCAAATTGTAATTGGCCCCTGCATGGTAAGACTATCGAGCGCAAGCTGGGTTCCGGCCGTCCGATGGTTTAGCATGACCGAAAGGTCACTTTAACGGAAGACAACGCAAAGTGACGAAATTCTTCCGCGCCTTGGGTTCGGTGTTCAGTGCCTATTCCGCCATCATGGACATCGTCTTGAGGAAGTCAAGCTACCCAAAAAGCAGCGGCTGAAGGTGCCTGTCAAGGATGTTTTCCTGCGTGGCGCTCCGTGGTTGTGATCATGGAAGACTAGACGTACCTGACGCTCGACGAGAACTGGAAGGGTACTGGCTATTCCATGTCTCCCAGAAGGAAGCTACTAGTGACGTAAAGTACATCTCTCACACGAAGTTCGCGAAGAAGATTCTCTTGTCGCTGAGAATCACTAAGCTGAGAATAAGAGGGATCCAAAGCTGCTCTTCTTTTTTCTGGACTTGCGATCACCGGGAAGGTGTAGAGCACGTTGCCGACTGGAGTCATTTTTGGTAAGATTATGAAACTGGGTTAACGAAAAATATTGTTATGATATCTCTCATCCATCCGTTTTTTCTTTTAATACAAGGTCAGATGCATTCGTTTGACAGTATTTGAGCTGACAAGAGTGGTGAGAAGCTGGCAGTGATCAGATATCTAGTGGCGGCAGTTAAGTGAACCAATCTGCTTCCAAAGAAGACCATGATGATCACATTTCCGCCTGCAATTGTTCACTTTGAATAATCAGAAATCAATGAAAAAGATGCATCAGACATATCAGGAAAATCTTCCAATGCGTAAGCTTTTACCAGCCAAACAAACGGCGCTTTATGGATCACTAAACTACTACAAAAGAATGATATCTACACTAAAATAATGAACCAACTGATATCCCTAATGTTATCCAAGGGTCAACCCTGTGGTCGTTCCTTGTGCACAGCCACTCTAATTTTTTTCTAACATGAAGCTGTCTTCTTCTTCTTCTTATAGCATTTCAAGCTTATTGCTTTCATAATTAGCTTATTGCTTGCTCTCAACATAGTGTTCTAGATGCACTTCCACAGTTATTAATTGAGAGCTTTCGATGCCAGGTACCGGCTTGCATTAGTATGATTGTGTGGCAAGTACAATCATACGCTATGCCCACCCAAGTAGCAATACTACGATAATAATTAGTTGTAGTAACTTCATTATAACTTAGCAAGTCATATTTATTGTTATCTCATCCGAATGGCAACAAGTGTGCTACTAGGTGCAGGGAGTCTAGAAAAATTTTAATTTAACAAAAAATTCCTAGACCATACTGGGAATCGAACCCAGCCACCTCCAGCATGGTGTTGCTTGTAGCTGCGCCTTTACTGACT